>JAGFMF010011862.1:9085137-9096625 GCA_019455555.1 Galemys pyrenaicus
AGTTCCTTTTTCTCCACATCCCCGCCAACATTTGTTGTTACTTTTTTTGATATGTGCCATTCTCACTGGGGTGAGGTGGTATCTCATAGTGGTTTTGATACCTTAAATAACTCAGTAGAGTTCTGGAATATGTGTCAATAAATGCATGTTTGCATGATTGAATTCAGAGTGTCAATCATGATCTTCCATTGTGTATACTTTCTACATCTACATTGCTTGAATTTCTAGGGTCTACTGCAAACTCACATTTTTCATTTCACAGATTTTTTTTCAAAATAAACAATGGCTTGTTGCAAAATATGTCCACTGTCTATGCCGTATATATTTTAGAAAATGTCTAGGGTGGCTAAAGATCATTATTCTTGATATCAGTATTATAATTTTTTCTTTGAGATTATCAGAGAAATGATTTCCAATCATTTCATAATAAAGCATAAGAATATGCAATCAAACAAAAGTACTGATGATAGCTGTGTCTAAAAAGACACCGATATGATGAATTACCTTCCTATAACCACTCTGTTTCCCATGTTACCCTTACTAACTCCAGTTGGGCACTCCGGGAAGAAGAGTCCCAATTTGGGTGGTTAAAAAGCTTTGCAGCAGGTATAAACCAAATTCTGGGCCATGACAGAAATCTGCAAATTTGATCTGGGTTTCCCCAGTAGTATGAGATATGAAAGGCCTTAACCTGCCTTTGGCTAATAGAATTAAACCCAGGTAGTTGTACAGTCAGAGGACTAGAAATATCAGCTATAAGTTATAGAATGTCTCCTACAGCTCAGGTACTGAGCTATGTTATGTAAATTATCTCTTACTGACAAACAGCTTTGCAACCTAAGGATTACCACTGCCAGTTTATAGAGGAAGAGACAGATATTCAGAGAGGTTAACTAAGGAGTAAAGAATTAATAAGTAGCAAGATCTGCTTTTGATCCTTGGTTTCTATGATGTAAAGCGTATGTTTTCTGGAAGTTTTAAGCTTTCTCCATGTATTCCAGTCAAATTTTAGAAAAATCTGGGGTGACAACTCTTGAGTTTTAGGTTACTTAGAAGGGAAATGGAAATTTACCTAGCCTCAGATTTTAACAGGGAATTTTTTTAAGCCTTTATCTAAACTGTGACCTTTTACTAATGCCACCATATATTATTTTACATATTAGAATACGTAACAACAAGTTTGATCTAGAGAAAGACAATCTAACCAAAAGACATTTAATAGTCCTGAAATAAACATGATAACATGGTAAATTTAGAATTTCATTTTGACAAGTGAAAAATAATGTCTTTATTAAATATGTGACTGCCAATTTGAGGGACATTCTGGACTGCTCCTTAATATCAAAATAAACTTTCAAATGAGTCAAAAAATCAGTATTAGAAAAATAATATTAGTAAATATAAGTGTGTTTTATTTTTTAAATTTCCAGAATGGAGAATACAATTTTGGTTTCATACACTCTCCAGCACCATTAACAATAGTGATATTTTGATTAGAAAATGTAATTTTGTAAAATAAGTGTCAAAATGAAATTTAAAGATATACCAGAAAATGGGGAACATCTGCTTCAAATTTGAAAGACTAGAGTCTACTTTTATAAGTATATAAATTAACAGGACAGAAAATATGTCTAACTATAAATGAGCAGAAACAGAAAACACAGTAATATAAAATGTACAATGAACTTATGAAAAATATTCTTCATCTCAATAGTAGTTAATGAAATTGAGATCAAAAAGAGATCTTTTTTGATATTATACTGGTGAAAATTAAAAATTTAAATTTAAATTTTAATATTTAATATTTCTGTTTTAGCATAATTAGGGGCTGGCATTTTTGTTAATCTCAGTGAAAATATACAATATGCTTACCTTGTGTTTATCATTATTACTCCTAGACATTTTATTCCATGACATTCATATTATAAATCAACAAAGAAACATGAGTTTGAGAAGATATATTTCTATCTTTTTTTATAAATCGGTGTTTTGATGAGATATTGTGTGACTAAAGTTTCCCTGCTTAAAAGGAAACCTATATATTTGAAGGAAAAAGACACATACTATATGATTTTACTCATATGTTGACTATAAAGAAACAAAACAAAGGAGCCGATGAAACTAAGCCAAGCAAACCACATATATCTGACTGTACAATTGAGTCTAAGGGAAGGGAAGAAGAGGGGGAGTGGGTCTAGTGGTCTATGGGAGGGTCATGGGGTTTCATTGGTGAGTCAAGTTGTGATATGACAACACTCATCTGAAAAATTTTCACCCTAAATCGTATACAATTTTGTAAATCAATGTTACCTCAATAAAAAAATAAGTTAAAAAACTGAAAATCCATGACATGTGTAAAAATAATTCTGAAGAGGAAAAATTCCTGGAATGAAATTCCAGACTTTTGAAAAGGGGGTTAAGGGGATGATAGAAAAATTAAAGAGACTTGTGGTCAGGATCTTGGTATTTAATCTGTAAGTTCATAAGTTTTATTAGAAAGATGTAGCCCCTTCATTTCTGAACCAATAGGAAATCTGTCAAAAATATTTCTTCAACATGCTTGAAATCCCTTGTACCCACCTAGTCTCTTTCTCTTCCACCCAGTCCCTCCCACAGTATTTGATTCATATCCATGCCCTTTCCATACCCACCCTTATAAGGTTACTTACTTCCTCCAGTCTCCACCGGTTAAAAAGTTTATTGTAATTTCCTGGGTGACCTACAAATCTGTAAAAAGTCATTTTAATTCATTAGCATTTATGTGGGCTTGACTGAAGAGCACTACTAATGCTTTACAACAAGTCCAAGTGTGGGGAGACATAAATGTTCACTGGTGCAATTTGTCCCCAAATTATTGACTTGCTTAATGCTCACACATCAAAGTACCTGACTTCAAAAGGAAAAAGTGATGTGTGAAGTTGGTACCAATGGGTTGAGAAGGTACAGTCAAATCAAGCAAACAAAATACTCCACTTTCATCTGTAGACTTTTAGTGTCTCATTGACCTAGTTAGTACTATTTTAATAAGATCCTAAATTGCTTGGTTTATAATGTGTCTAGTTCCAGTATGTTTCCATGGCACTGGCTGGAGTTAAGCATATGGCAAACCAGAACATTATTCTAGCAAGCTTTTTTTGATATTTTGCAACAATCGTAGGAAAAATTGTTGACACTGGAGGAAGAGGGTTCTACAGCAAGAAACTGTAACCTAGAATTACACAGAAAGAAATTTTCTTTACTATTACTGGTGATGAATGGTCATAAATCAACCCAAATGGTAGGTTTTAATTTTTATACCAACTCTAGTTGGTTGCGGCAGTTTGAAACACCATATTGGTAAGTCTTAACTGAAAAAAACATATGAAGACTGATTAGCACAGTATCCTAATGCAGGGGGCAACAATTTGCCATCTCTGCTAACAAACTGGCAATGGAACCTTTTATAATCATTTTCACTCTGAAAAGATGTTTAAATATGACTTACCTCCCCAAAAAGAAAGCAATATAGAAGATAGAACTATTTAAATTGACAAATTGGAAGAGGAACATCTTCAGGGCAAAGCTGTTTTCCCATTCAGATTCCGTTCGAGGATATTCTAAAAGGAACATAGGTGTGTTTATACAAATGAGGTGAATGATGAGAAGTATCTACACAGAATCAAAGGCCCCATATTCAAGTTCTGGTTTAGCCATTTACTACCTCTACTAGCCATTTACTAGTCTCTGTGTTACAGTGTCTGTGAGTGATAATATGTGTTGTACAGAACTGGTGAAATGATTTCAAATAATCTTTAGAGTTTCCCCACAATTATGAAAATATGATGCCTGTTATAAATATATACATATTTTCTGCTATTGTCATTTAGAGATAACCATAAACATTGAATAGATTTTTACCACACTGGCTATTCCCAATATAGGGCATTTAAGTTGTCTAAGGAATTCTGTGAATAACAAATATTTTGTGTGCAGACTGAAGTAAAATGGTAAAAAGGAAAGAAGCTTGCATTTATCACGAGAGTGGAGTTTTTATCTCCACTACCTTGTTGGTAATCTCAGTTCATATTTTTTTTTGTAATCAGTTTTGTCATCTATGAAATAAAGGATTTAGATGAGATGATTTTCAAGAACCTGTCAACTCTCACATCTTACGGTTCCATGATCCTTCTAACAAAACAATCCTGGAGAGAACATGAAGATGGCAGAAGGTATTGCAGACTTTGCTCCCACTCGTTATCCAAATAAATGATAGAAAATATATGTGACCTTCTTATATATTTTAATAAATTGAAGAATTCAAGAGAGATAGAAAGTAGGTGGTATATAATCATGGAAAAGATAGGCAAAAACGTATGCATGAGCCCAATCACAGAATGAGGGAGGAATCAGTCCTGGAGATCCCAGTCCTAAAAGGCTTGTTTCCCAGAAACAGGAGGAGCCCAGGAGCATTGACTTGTTGGTGGGTACCAGTGAGAGCATCAGGAGAGCTGCCACTTCCACACAAGTTTTGATATGTTGTATTTGCAATATTATTTCTTCCGAAGTAGTCTGTAAATTTAGATGTCTTACTTTAACACATTAACATCATTGTGTTTAGAAATAAGAATATGAGCTTAAACAAACGAACAAATCCTACTGAGCTATTTTGGTTTTCTATTTCTAATTTTATTGCATCATGATCCACAAATGTGTCCTGCACGAATTCTGCATGGGGGCAAAAAGTGGCAATTTCATTTGTAGCCAAAATACATGGATAAACTTTATCTGTGAATCAAGTATTTGAAAGAGTACTCATGTCTCTGTTGCAAATAAAATTTGCATAGAGTTTAAAGTAAGTTTGTTAAGACATTTAAATATTCTATATTCTGGCTTATACTCTGAATGTAGATATATCAATTTACTTTTGTATTTCTATCATTTCTTTATATATTTTGAAGATTTATTAAAAATTGTATAGCATATATGACTATCATACTAGTGTGATAGATCTTTTATAATTACAAAATATCCCTCTTTCCAACTGAAATAAAAATTAAATTCTAGTTTCCCTAATAAAACATGGGGATAGCTGATTTTATTGCTACTGTTTTCTTGATGTACATACTTTTATTCCTAAATTGTGCATATATACATGAGATATTATTTTAAACAAAAATCTGCACTTTTATTAAATACACACTGTCCATTTGTTATTAATTAATTATTCTGACACCGTCAGTACTGTATCATGGGTATTAGACAGAAACATTAAATATCAAGTAAAACCTTGGTGTTCCTGGTACTTAGTACAAAAAACTGTTCTGTCTCCTACTATTAATTGTGGTCCACCAAATTACTTCCCAAGTTTGCTTCCATCCTGGGTATATATTTACTTTTAATGCAAATGATGAGTATAAGAAATCAGAACTAGAGGAAATCTAAAACAATCTAGCTTAAGTGCTTCTTTACCCAGCTGAAGAAACTGTGCTTCAGATAATTATATAACAATGAAAAAGATCATTCCCATTTACCAAACACTTGGTATGTATCATACCACTAATCTACAACAGTGAAGAAACTGAGACCAAAATAAGGAACAGGAGAAGGTAAAAGAGAAGCAGCTAGAGGGAGAAAGAACAAAGAATGGAAAGTCCATTGCTAACAGTCACATAATCTCTAAGTGATATATTCAACCACTTTTCTCCAGAGCATGAACTAGGGTCTAGTTCTTTCCTTTCCACTGCTCCTTCTATTATTATGTGCACTAGTACGCAGATTATAAGGGAAGTAATATAGCACTGTGGAGTGATTTATTTACTCTACCATAGTTAAGTAGACTCTGTCACATCTGAGTTTTAATTGTACCTATTTAACTTAATTATCTTAGTTTTCTTATCCATAAACTAGGGATCCTATTGTTATAGCCCTGATAATAAAACAAAATACGGAATGAGAAGTGTTTAGTACAGAGCCTAGCATTTGGTAAGTTTTGAATCAATAAAAGATGACTGCTTTAACTGCCCTCAAAAGCATGTTTATATATCCCCTATAGTATTTTGAAAAAATAAATACTGAGGGAAGAATCCAAAGAACTTAAAATGTAAATAAAACTATTCCAGCTAGACAGAATGAGTTATGCTGGTTTCTAGGAAGGAGATTTTGTGACTACATATACTCCTCTTCTCTAGTTATTTGATGCATGCTATATTCCAAGCTCACCTCTTTCATTTCTATAGACATTTATATAACTAAAATTGATATTAAAGGTGCCAAAGTAAATCAACCACATATTGACAAGCCCATGTCTTATTGTCTTACTAAGGAAAACAGACTTACCTACTGAGGTGATGGTGCACTGGTGAGATGGTGATGGGGAATACATGGGGATTACAATTAATGGCAAGTATATGTACATTTTAAAATATTTTAATAAAAAAAAGAAAAAAAACAGACTTACCTAAATTAGTGAGAAGGTAAGCAATTTTTTCATAAGCCTGTAATAAGAACAAATAGTAAAAGTTATTCTTTTATTTTAGAAAGGCTGTTGTTTATTTAGTACACCTAAAGTATATTCTACATGTATCATAGCTACTGGAGTGGGAGAAGAGGAGAATGGGGAGCAGAGAGGTAGCAGGCCCAGGGGACTATGGTGGAAATTTGGTGGTAGGTGTGATGGGGTAACATAAAACTGAAAAGGTGAATCTATCGTAAGCCAATGTTACCTCTATAAAAGTAATCCAATAAGAAAATAACGTATAATCTAAAAAATGGCTGCATTTTAAATGATCAGAAACATGCTTTTAAATTTCTTATGGAGTAATTTACATATACATACACAAAAATGTTTATAATATGAATGTGTAATAAATATATGTAGATAAAGACACACTTAACTTTATCATAACAAGTTATCTTTATTTCCATTTATAAATCAAGAAATGAAACATAAAATCCAAAATCATTTAACTAGTCAATGATTGACCTGGGCTTTGGTTGTCAAATTATATGTGATTTTTATTACATCAGAAGACTAAGTAGAACTATGAATTATATATGACAAAGACAGCATGCAAATTTGCATTCCTTATTGCTATCACCATGCTGATGAGCTTCAAAGTTGGGTCTCTTTTTATGCAGTGACTTGTTAACTCCAAAACCACACAGTGTAGAAAGAAACCATAATTTAAATATAACTACTGTATGGTATATGATAGCAATCCTTTTGCAGAGGATATGTGTGTATGTGTGTGTGTGTGTGTGTGTGTGTGTGTGAGAGAGAGAGAGAGAGAGAGAGAGAGAGAGAATGTGTAGTGGATATGTATTTGGAGGAGGAGAGAATAAGGGAGTTGATCACTACATTATTTGATCACTACATTTTATGCTTGTTTGGATAAACTCTATACTGGAGAACCTATAATTTTAACAGTCACCCACTAGTGTCTTTAGTAAGCTGAACTCTGAATCATATGTTAAGTTAAAAATATGAAATATGTATTAGGAATTTCCAAAGAATCAGGTAGTAGTCAATAAACTAAATAATAGTGTCTCAAACAGTCTTTTCTCATAGAACATAAAATCCAGTGACCAGAGACAAATACCTATCCAATAGGAAGGAATGAAAGTCATTGTGAGGGAAAATTAAGTGGTGAGCAGATAGAAAGTGGTGATAATACAAGTGGTATTTCATAGAGTAGTCAAGGAATAAGCTCCCAGAGGGTGCCCTTTGGGCAAATAGTGAGGGAGACAGGAAGGGAACTCAGCAGAGATTTGGGATAAATATCTTGTAGACACAGGGGCAGAAAATGCAAATGCTCTGAGACTGGAGTGGGTTTGATGTGTTTCAGGAAGGATGAGGAAGCTGGCGTGGCAACAGTGGAGGCAGTGAAGGGCAAAGTAGTAATAGATGAGCCAGAGGCATCTCAATGACAATATATTTTTTAAAACACGGTAGATGATGGAAAAGACTTCAGAATTTGTAAATTCTGACAAATCATCATCTTCCAAGAATTCTTTTGCTTTAGGGTGTTATGTAGAAATCTGCTGAGGGAAAATGAAGAACAGCAAAGGCAGAGAAAGGACAAGGCTGCCAATGGGCTTAACAGAGACTCTCACTTGCAATGCTCTTCATCTCACAATCTAAACTTCACTGTGAAAATCAACTCCATAGTGACTTGCAGAATCAAGAAGGACACGCTGTTTTCCAATAATGTATCTTTCTGAATTTCTAGAAACTATGGATATAGATATAAAACACTAAATAAACACATTAAAAGCAAGCCAACCCTCTTATTAATGATTCACTTGGCATTAGCTTCTTTCCAAGTTAGGATGTATGGCCCAACCCTTTGATCCACCTTATTTCATAATAACCTACATGTAATTGTAATTGGTAACCAGACATTAAGGAACATTAGCTGTTCAGTGCTCAGGCACATAAAAGAAATAGAAAAATATGCTTTGGATGCTATAGATGAAAATGGATCAATAATGTGGAAGAGTCCAGATTCATGGATTTTAAAATGAGAGGAAAAATGCCAAAAGAAACTCATTCCTTTATAGATAGTGCTAATGTGGTTTAGCTAGCCTAATCTCAGCTCTTGAGACCTACAACAGTAAATCTGCTGTGACATTTCTACTTTTTCTTAAAAATTACATATCATTCATGAGACCAGACAGCTGTCACATAACTATTCTTAATGATTGATTGCCAAAAAATAAGAATATACATTCTAGGAACAATTGCACATATTTTTATTTTAGCAAAAGGACTTAATAAATATTTCGTGATACTATGCTATTTATGGCACCTTGAAGTACCAAAGGAATGGCATGGGCAGCAAAATAAAGTAGGAGGAACAGGATTCTGAAGAGCAAGTATTAGTTTCAAGTTCTGTCTTTTAATTTTCAAACATCTTTTCTGGTGAAGGAATGTCAAAATAATGAATTAGAGTTTTAATTATTGTTAAATTATCTGCAATTTATCTTTGAAAGATGTGGCCCTGATGCAATTTTAGGGAATGCGAGGTTCAGAAGAGAACTACTAAATTTTTGTTTTAAATACAGATATCTGCACCACAAAGAAGATTCTGAATGGCCTCTGGAATCTGTAAGATTTCTTACTGATGTGATATATTGTAAAAACAAGAATTAATTGTTACATAATTTTCATTATATGTAAAATAGACTAGTAGTCAAATTTTGACTATACTGGTCCATAATTTTCTTGCAAATTAAGTACTTATTTATAAAAGTGCCATGATTCACCTGTTTTGAAAAGTTAGAGAATACATATTTTTGATTATTTGAATTAAAACAACAAATACTACAAACTTAAAAGACTGTGGTATATTCACATGTTGATTTTCAATAACGACACCTGAAATTTACTGATTGTTATAATGCAATGTTACTTCAAAAAATACAAAAGCAAATAAAAATGAAAAAGTAAATATGAAAAGATACTGAAGATAAAATTCCAGTAACTAAAATCATTTTGACACAATACAATATCAAAATACTAGGGTAGTTGAAGAAATTTAATTTTTAAATTTGTTATTTTATATTTGTTAAAATAATATCTTCTAAATGTCTTTTAGGCATTAGGCAAAAATCTGGAGATAGACAAGTGAGGATGTTCCAGTCCTGTTCATAATGGGCTTATATCCAGTAGCGGGAGAAAAGCCATGTCCAAAGCACTGTGACAGAAGAGTATTCTCAGGAAGAATTGTTTAATTCTAAAAAGAGAATCTGAAAAGGAGGGAGAGGAACTGTATCCAGGCGCCAAAGAAGAATTAACAAAAAGAAGAGATCATTCAACACTACTCATGGGATTAAGGGGAAAAAAAACTTTATAGGTGAAATGACTCTTAATTGAAATTTTTGAAGATGAAAAGATATTCTCCAAAGAGACAAAAAAAGAAAAAAGAATAAAAGGCAGATAGCGGAAGCACTGTGTACCAGCAGACAGGATGTGAAAGAGAGGCATGCTGGGAAGCAGGTGAAGGTGATTTTGTGAGCTGAAATGCAGAGAAAGGGAGGGAGCAAGACACAAACTTAGACAAAAACAGGAAGGAAAACTAGTTTTAAATAATAGAGGAAGTTCTGTGCTGTGCTAATTAGTTTAGAATTTATAGCAGAGGCAATAAGGAACTGTTAAACAGTTTCAAGTACAAAATTAAGGGATCATTAGTGGGGAAAGTTGAAAGTAGAGATAAGTCTAGCCAGCTAGAAAGCTGCTGCAATGAACCAAGTGAGAAATGACATGTAGCTGAGCTGAAGATATTGAAGTGAGGATGGTGAGCAGGGAATGGTATGGGTGATGTCATAGAAGCAAATTTTATATCAATCATTCATGATCAAGGAAAAAAAAAGTAACATCAATAACAACAAAAAGACCAAAACAAAACAAAAATAAGCATACAACTACAGATCAGAGACATTCTGCAGGGAAGTGGGAGGGACTGAGATAAAGGCAGGGACAGGAAGAGCACAGGGGACTATGGTGATGGTGCATGGGTGAATTGGTGGTGGAAATTCTATGGGAACTATGCCTAGAAAAGAAAGCAAATATTACAAGGAAAAAATAAAAAAAAAGAAAAAAATTTAAAAAGAAAGAAACAAATGAAATCCATGAAAAATGACTTACAGTTTCTGGCTATGACATTAAAAATTGAAAGTTACTGATTTAAAAAAAAATGTTTCATAACTGTTTTGACATTCTTGTTTCACAATTTCATGCATAATGATTTTAGCTGATAAGTATATTAGATTAACAGAATATTTTAACTGAGGCCAACCAAGTTCCTCATTTGAGGAAAATGGTAGCATAAAGATCCTGAAGTTGAATTGTTAAGAAGGATCTTATTTTTATTAGCTGAATATTTATGCTATTCCAAAGATAACAAGAGGTAGCATTTGCTTTTCTAGATAAATCTTTTTGGTGTAATAATTATTTGAGTATGGTATTTTGACATTGATGGCTTAAATCTATTCTTTATTTGATTAAGTCTTTAAATAAATTCCATGTGTTGAGGTGACTCAGAAGGCTATTTAATAATCAATGAAGAATTTTAACATTCTGGGTAGAGAGGGACAACACAAATTCAGAAGGGAATTATTATTTTCTACTGATTAAATCTGACAATTAGAACATTTTTTCCATGTAGGCTAAGTTGGCTGTACACTAACTACCTTTATGCTAAATCCATTTTAATATTCTCCTCAGTTATTTGCAAGGAAAAAGAGAAAATATTTATGGCCTATTTCACTAATAATAATCCCTGACTCTTCATGTCAAAATGACGAAGTGGAAATTAAAAGATAAAAGAAGTGCTTCTCATGGAACATTCTCCAGGATTGACCACGTACTGGGACAGAAGACGAACATTAGCAGATATTCTAAGATCGAAAGCATACCAACTATCTTCTCTGACCACGAAGCCATCAAGCTAGAAATTCACCACAAAAAGGAAACAAGGAACCCCTCCAACACATGGAGATTGAAACCCGC
>JAGFMF010011862.1:9098649-9241518 GCA_019455555.1 Galemys pyrenaicus
AACAGGCATATGAAAAAACGCTCAACTTCTCTTGTCATCAGAGAAATGCAAATCAAAACCACTATGAGATACCACCTCACCCCAGTGAGAATGGTACATATCAAAAAAAGCAGCAACAACGAATGTTGGCGGAGATGTGGAGAAAAAGGAACTCTCTTACTCTGCTGGTGGGAATGCAAGCTGGTCCAAGCATTATGGAAAGCAGTATGGTGGTTCCTCAATCTACTAAGAATGGAACGTCCATAGGATCCAGCAATCCCACTCCTAGGAATATACCCAAAAGACACAAATACCCTGATTCACAAGAATATCTGCACCCCTGTGTTTATAGCAGCACTCTTTACAATAGGTAAGACCTGGAAACAACCTAAATGCCCAAAAACAGATGGGTGGATCAGGAAGCTGTGGTACATAGACACGATGGAATACTACTCAGCAATCAGAAATGAAAAACTAGACTCATTCATAGGAACATGGATGGAACTGGAAGGGATTATGCTCAGCGAAGTAAGTCAGAAAGGAAAAGATAAATACCAGATGGTTCCTCCCTTAGGAGGAATATAAGGGAACCGAATGGGGATCAGGGAGAGGAATAAGAACAATAATAATAACAACAAGAAAGAAATAAAAACCAAAAATGAAAAGACAAGGACAAACTGGGGACAGCTGGTGGGGAGGGAAGAGGGAAAGGGTGGAGGGCAGACAGGAGGACAGGGGACTGAAGTGATGGTGCACTGTTGAGATGGTGATGGGGAATACATGGGGATTACAATTGATGTCAAATATATATAAATAAAGGAAATTTTTTAAAAAAAGATAGTTATTCTACTAGATAGGAGCTATAGATTGAACACTGAACCAGAGGTTCTTTTCCCAGAGCTAGTTTTGACTTCCCAGGAAAAATTAATTAACTACCTTTGGCTTCTATGTTTTCATTGTAAGATATTTTCCATTATCAAAATTATTAGGTCAGTTAATTAATTCACACAAGACGTGTCTGAAGGTTTGCAGATCTTTGAACAAATTGCCACATAAAGACAGGATTACAGAATAGTGTTCTGAAGGCAATTAGCAGTTGAATGGGGGTCTAAAAAACAGTCACAAAACAATTTTTATTGATTACCTTCAATGGGTACATTTAGTTTATGTTAACAAGGGAGGTGAGTGGCATTATCGATTGACAACAGACTATTACTTAATATTTTAATGTTTTATACTGTCAATGCCTTTTATAATAACGACTATAATTCAGAGCTGAAAAAGAAAATAATGGACATTACAAAGGAGAAAAATGGCGGCATTACAAAGGACAAGAGACAATTGAAAATTAATTTAGAGGTATGATTTCTTTTTCTTTTTTATTTGTGACCTCCTTTCCTTTATTCCTCTTCCCTTTCTACATGCCTATGCTTGTTATACACTAGGAACTGAAAATCAAGGAGGCCTGTATCCTGCTCTTTCTACATGCCTATGCTTGTTATACACTAGGAACTGAAAATCAAGGAGGCCTGTAACAGCTAAGAAATCATGCCTCCCTAATCTTTCTGGGCTGGCTCTCAGCCCCACCTGCATCAAAAGCACTAGCTGGACCTCTCTGCATTAACTTAAGTATTTACCTAGATCTTTAGTTACCTTCCTTTCCTGTTCAATCTTTTATGCCTACAAGTATTTTGCAACTTTCTGGCTTATCAATCAACTCCTTCCCATAAAGTAGGAGTTTTCAACCAAGAACTCCTCTTCGCTGGCCCCTAAATCCTGGGGGAGTGAGAGACCCAGGTAGAATTTAGGCTCTATTTTTGGTAACTTGACCAACACACCTGCCAGGAGAGCATACCAACCTCTGACTTCAACTACCACGTGGAAGAGTGTATATGTCACAACACCAGTATGATATGATTCTTGAACTCTTTCCAACTGGGGCATGGAGTCAGTCATAAACCCTAATCTGATAGGCTGACGTGATCTCTGAGATATCTATCTGAATGTCTAGCGTTATCTGTTCTACCTCCTGTCCTACTCACCCAGTTCTTAAGAAAAGAGTTCTGGGGCCTTCATGATAGTGCAGGAGTTAAAGTGCTATCAAGCTATAGGCAGCCACTGCAGCATGGGTTTGATCTCCAGGAAGTTGACCCACATGGTGCAGCAGACCTCTCCTGTCTCGAAGCTGCTCCCTTCAGCAGTTTATTTCAGTCAATATGTCTGTTCTGTTCTCCATGCTCTGTGGTAAATCCTTTCACCCCCCACATCTCTGGCCTGTACCCCAGTTCTTGTATGCATAAATAAATAAAAACAAATCTTTTTTTTTTTTTAAACAGAGTTCTGCCTTTTCTTGTTATATTAAAATTAGACGAGCCATCCGCCAGCTCCTATGAGGCTCCCTGGGAGAATGACCTGACTACCTTGTCACTTACTGCTACTTTAATCCAGCTGTCCAAGGCCAGCCTCCTAAGCCAAGGCACCATGCCCAGTCAGTACCAGGCTGCCAAGATTTCCACTGCTATTTCAACCTCTGAGAGGACACGACATATTTCACCAACCGTGGATGCGCCCATGTTGAGAAGATGCTCCTTCCAGTTAGGCCCTCCCAGAATGACAGACGACTGAGGTTATTTCTTGATGAACTAATTAGGTATTTCAAGTTTTATTATATTTCAGATATTTGATAAGATATAACTTATATATGATTTCTACAAAAAACTATGAGTTATTAAAATTATGAATGGATAATATTCATACTTTAAGTGAAATATTTATTTTAATACAAAGTACATGTGATTTAGTTGAATAAATCATAAATAAAAAGGTGCCTGGAAGAATTTTAAAGGACCAAAGAAAAGGTCATAAATGTTTCCATATACTGAACAAAGTCAAATACTTAATAAAGCTCTACAATTTAAAGGTGAGGAAAATGGAGAAAAACAAATCTTTGTATTTTATAAGAAAGAAAATAGAATAAAGACAATTAAAATGTTAAGATATTGAAGAGAAGTGAAGAAAGAGGAAGGACATTAACATTATTGGATACCTTCTATGTAATAGAATCAGATATTATTTAAGTTTAGAGTCGGTATTAGATTTTATCACCCTCACTGAAAGGTATTATAAGGTATGGCCAGGATCACACAGGTAAAGTGCAAATCTTTGCTTGACCTGTGTTTAAAGTCTACAGCTTTTGTCAGAATTCCAAATTGTGGAAGTGACAACAAAAACTTAAGTAGAATTCAGGAAGGGAGGGGAAGTGAAGAGGGAACAAATGTAAACAGAATAAAGTTTATGTGTGTGGGGATATGCCTGACCACTGAAAAACTTTTTCTTGGTGAAAGACAAAATTTTAAAAGTAACACAAAGTGGCTATGTAGGTGGCTGTGGTGTTATGGATGACTCATACATAAAGTAAAAATATAGTACATTTCAATTCGAATTTGCTTCAAAGTTTATATTATGGTAGAATATTTTTAAAGTAAATGATTTTTTATTATAAATCCACAAACACACAAATGTACAAATGATCAGAAGAAGTGATGTCAAAGTTATTCTCCTACTACTGAGAAATAGCCACGGTTAGTATTTTCATTCTTTATAGTTTCAAAATGTAGGTATGTTCCAATGAGAATTAAGTGAAATTGTATATTCTTTTTATGTAACTATATTCCATATCTTTAAATACTAATAATACATCATTATAACTGATTATAACATACTTCATTATATAGAGTTTAAATTAACATGCTCTTATTTTTACTCATGTGAGAGGTATTTTTTCATTTTTTGCTACTCTGAAAAATAATACCATCAAAATTATTGGAACATAAATCTTGGACTACAGTCACTTTTCTTTATGACCTTCCCTTATAATTCTAATAAATAGCAAATGGTTCCAGCTTCCCCCGGCTACATGCATAGCATCCGTGTCAACACATACTTTGGAACCAGGTATATGTTATCTGTATATAATATCAACATCATTATTTGTGCATTCCTCAGTTATGGATATCAATGATCTCATAATATAATTACACTAACACTAACACTATATATATAATTTGAATTCTCTGAATCAGTATCCTCATTTACATAATGGAGAGAATACTGACCTTATGGTGCTGTTGGGTGAATTAAAGGAAAGATGGTGTTCTAAATATGCCAATCAACGCTTCCTGTCTTCACAGAAATATGAACCCCATCCATAGATCTTGTTGAATAGGCAGACGCAGGCAAAATTTTGTACTCTTAGCCATAGATATTTTTGTTTTATCTATCAGTGTACATATGTTAGACTAATCAGATGATTCTGAGAAATCAGCACATTAAAATCTTAAATTGTCTAAATTAGTAAGCTACAGAAATCTGGTCATGTAGCTGAGCCAAAGAAATTATCAAAAGTATATTAATGGCATTGCGGAGTGGATTATGAAAGAAAGAGAGGTCAAAGTTAAGCCAAGATAGTCATGTTTCTGGAAAAAAAACAAGAACAACAGAGGAGAGAGAGAAGGGAGGAGGAGGGATGGGGAGGAAGAAAGAAGGGAGAGACAGAGGAAGCAGAAGGAAGAAAAAGAGGATAGGAGAAAGGTAAAGATAAAAGGAAGAAAGGAAGACAGGGGAGGGAGGGAGGGAGGAAGAGAAATGAAAAGTGTTTAGTCTTAGAGAAAGTAAAGCAGAGTAACTGATTCTCTACTTCACTTGAGGCCTTGGCATTATGAGACCTTGACATTAGCGAGTCTTCACTTTACAACAAATTTTTAAAAATTTTTCCAATAAATTCTCCTCTGAGGTTAGCACAGTAATTCTTTAACCCAAACAACGTGTTTTTTTTTTTAAATAAAAGAGCATGCACCAATTCTAGCACACCTTACATACTCAATGGATGGAAGCTTTCATAAGACTATAAACTCAAAAGGCAAGGAAGAAAAATGCAATTAATATTGTTTTTAATTATAAAAATCCATCATCTAAACATCTAAATGGAATATTTTCTGCTAAACTGAGTTATCACAGCCACAAATGTGGCTTGGTCTAATTTTGTCTTCTATGTAAATGAAACCAAATATAAAGGAAACATAAATCTCTCCCGTACTCATTCCCTTTTCACCTATTGAAAAATAACATTGGAAACACTTACAAGATTCAGCATCATAATGATTACAAAATTGATACAGACAGCTGCAGCAGATGTTGCAAATTGCCAATGTTGTTTGATAAAATTCCACTTGAATGATGCAAACTGTTCCATGACAACCAGGCGATACACCACAACCGCAAATACTGCAGTGATCACCAAAGAAATCTACAAAATGGGAGGTCAGAAGAGAGTGCCATATTTTGCATCAGTAACAAAACCAAAGCAAAACCATGCACTAACACAAAGCTCTCAAGAACAAAAGGTATTTACTTTTTTTCAAGAATGCGTACATAAATTTAAATTTCTCCTTTGAGAAACTAAGTTACATTAGGGTCACAATAAACATATGATTCAAGTTGTTTTGGTGCAATAACTGTTATGTTGAAAAGCAAATTAAAATTCCCCCTTTCAAATGGAATATTTGGTTTTAAAACAAGATATTTAATTCATCAGGATAACTCATATAATTTCCATTTTAATTCAGATGATGTCTTTCTCCCACAGAATGTTTTATTTACAATGTGCACAAATTCGCTGGGCCTTCCTCAAACATCTATTATGTTTTGTTTTTTTATATTTTGTTTAATAGTAAGTATTACCAAGGTATTGAAAAAGATATAGATTCATGTACCCTCAGGGTCGAAAAATGAGCTGGACCCTAGAACTTCAATCTAAAGCTGGAATCCCACAATATTCTGGTATTAATGGTTATATTTTACCATGAAGAATATTCCTGAGATAGAAACAAGAAGACGAGTAACTTTATCTGAGGAGGGCTGGTGTGGCTCAGGTTTTCCACTGATGGGGTTCACTCTTTCCATCTTGTAATATTTTGCTTCAAACTGGGGGCGAAGTGTTTCCTATGAGAGAAACTAATGTTACCTAAATATCAAAATCACAAACTTAAAAAAATTCACCAAGAATTGATACAAAATTCCTGGAATATAACCTGCTTTTAGTCTTGGGAAGGAATCCACTTTTTAAATTTAGTTGTAAATTATTCTCCAAATAAACCCTAATCTTATTTTAATAGAGTAATTTTATACTATTATTATAAAATATACTAACATTATAAATTTGTTATATACTATAAATTAATATAAAAATAGTATACTTATACTAATTTTAATTTTCCACTAATGTAATCTAAAGAATATCATAGAAATAATTTGTAAAAAATCCATACTTCATCAATGATTTCTATTATCTCCATGAAATAAGAAATTGTGATAGTAGGAGCATTAAGGAAAAATCTAATAGTGTTTAGTAGCTTCCAATCTGAACATAGGGGCAGTGAATAATTTTCAATATCACATATTATCCATTTCCTTTATTCTTGGTTCCCTAAAATCTTACCTCCTCTTCTTCCCACTCAATAAGGTCCCAAGTATAGGTCAGTGTACTTCTTCTCCTTTTCCAAAACTCTAGGAAGACTGTGGCTATAAATAATAATCATTATTTTCACAAATATTAATATTATAATTCCTGACTCATCCACATTACATTCATTCATCACTGCTTTTCTTCTCTGAATTGATGCATTTCCATTAAAACTATTAAATCTTTTAATTTTATTAAATTATTATTAAATTAATAATACTGTAATTTTATTTTTCCCCTCCCCCTCTTCTTCCTGTCGATATACAGTGCTATTAATGTGCATCCCTAAAAGGGAGAAATTTTTTTCCCACTGAAATAAGTTAGAAGAGATCTTTGTTCCTTTTGACTGTACATGCTTATTCATAATTATCTAAAAGACCTAAGTAAAAACTTCTCAAAGAGTGACATTAAAGAACTGATGCTATTCTTCCGGGACCCAGAGGAGATGGGGTAAGAAAGGTAAAATAACAATGAAGGAAAAGGAAAGAGACCAGAGAAATACTCATAGATGCATATTCAATGTGAACTCAGAATGGTCTAGAATGAACTCAATGGAAAAAGTAAAAACTTGCCTGAACCATTATCTGGATTTTCTGTGTAAACTGTTAAAAGAAAGATTATTTTCCTTCTGGCAAGTAGGCTTCATCTTATAGGATTCAAGCCTGAATATAAGTCAGAGCTCACAAATGCATTCTTAAAATTCTTTGATATCCTTCATCCATCCATCCATCCATCCATCCATCCATCCATCCATCCATCCATCCATCCATCCTTCATTCTGTTTGTTGTGATCCAGTTTTATATAAGGTATTATAACCTTGAGAACCCTTTATCTAGCTATCTAGTAAGTTAAATATAACATTAACTTACATTTTAATGAAGAAGTATGTACTGATGATTTTCTTTCATTATTCTACGTGGAAAGTTTACTAATGCTTTCGCTAAGTCCTGCAAAAATGGGTTGGGGATGGAGTAGGGGGATGGGAGGCTTCCAGGAGAGAAGGGCATTTTGTTATCAGGGGAAAGCCAGGTCTCATGAGTCATGAAGGTAGAAGGAGTCTTCCAGAAAAGCTGAAGATGATAATGCAAAATTCTGTTCCTTAGCAATTGCATATTTAATGTTTTAAATCCTGCCTCTCTGGTGATAATGGCACACTTTCCTTAACTTTAAGAAAAATTCAGATAGTCCTTGTACATTCATTTGCATTTCCCGTGGCTTTCCTTTGTGATCTAGTCAATGGCACCTACTAACAAAATCATAGCATCATGCATACAAAAATGCTAGATTCTGTATGTAGTTTATTTCAAATTATTTATTTTAAATTTAAACAAAACAAGGCAGAGTATTAACCTTTATCACTAACCTTGTTGATGATGCTGCCAAACATTGACAACATTTTATTATACTTGTTTCTACACTGTTTTTTCCTATAGTTTAAAGGTTTTTGAATTACATTTTCTCCTTAGCATATTTAGTACATTGCACACTGAAGGTGGTCAATAAAAATTGACAATAGTGGAGAACTATGGGTGCCTTGGTGGTAGGGGATATGGTATGGTAATATATATTGTAAGGATATGATCTATGCCTCTCATTATATATGGCATTGTAGACAAGCTATATCAATAATAAATGGATGGATGGATAGATGGATGAATGAATAAAAGAATTACTGGAAAGAATCCAGTGAATGTGAGTCTAACTCCTGATTAAATTTCCTTTCCATTATCCAGAGGTTTTTGAATCAACAGAGAAGCCTCTTCTTTATCTGCTTTATATGTTGAGGAATCAAGTCTGATTTTATTTAGGAAAATAATTACTTATTAATATTAATATCAACATTAATACAATTATTATATAATATTAAGTATTCATTATTACTCTACTTCACTGTATTTTGTAGAGGGGAGTTGAAGGGAAGGGTAACTACAAACATAAATTAACAAACACAATTTAACTTGTTAATTAATAAACAAAAATGAAGTTAAATATGTCTGAATATTTAGGGCAAAAAGGAATTTCAAGTATTATTTTCATCAGAAGAGATAAAGGCTTTAAGCCTCCTCAAAAGAAAACCAGATGAAACAACAGCTTATTGGAGCAATAGCTTTGAGATTGCCAATTAAGACAAAACCCAGGCACTACTAAATGCTTTCCTTCATCTCCCAGATTTATTTTCAGCAACATCCTCAAGCATAATGTGCTTTCTCTATGTGGTATTGCGACATCACTACATGTAAGGCAGAAATAGAACTGTCACTCAACAGGTTCTACAATTAGCAGAAAGCAAACACTTTAGCTTTTCATACCTGGGCAAAGTTATTGATTTTCTTTGCTAGAACCCTAAAAACATGCAATTAACAGAGTTTTCTACATGAGTATAGAATATTGATAATGAATATAGTTTATACTAATCAACACAGAATCTACCAATATGGGTGAAGCTGCCCACTTTGAATAGTTGGGCTGAACTGTACTTGACACAGTCATACTGTAACTGGTTAGTCAAGTCACTGTCTTGTTAAGGAAACAAAATCTCTTTCTAATTTTACTTCCAAAATTTCCCCTTCTTACTCTTCCCTTTTAACAACATTATGTAGAAAAGCAACAGATAGCTTTTAAAACATAGTAAGGCCAGTCTTGGAACCCTAAGTGCCTAAAGTCAGACTCAGGATTTTCCCCCTATGAAAATTCATTTAGAAACAAGAAGTTTAAAAACATCATATTATGTGAACATACAATGAGAACTCTCACTACACGTTTCTTTGTTCTCTGTAAGCTTAATCAGAGCAAACATTTAATTGTGACACAGAGTTTCTCTAAAGTTAACTCTCCCTGTTATTAAATATACTGTTGTTATTTGTATATTAAATAGAAAATTCAGTGGCATTTATTCAAGTGAAAATGGTTCTCTTAAATTGCTGAAAAATTAGGGTTCATACAGATAAAAACTTATCATGTTTTCAAATGTATTTTAATAAAATACAAGTATGGAAGTTCCATTTTTAGTAGTTTGAGGAACCGCCACACACCTTTCCGTAGTCTGCATTCCCACCAGCAGTGTAGGAGAAATGTCAGAAAGAAAAAGAAAATTATCAAATGGTTTCATTTATAGGAGGAATGTAGAGGAAAAAATAAGGGATCAGGGGAAAAAATTAACTATAATAAAGTAAAAATCAAAAACATCAGGCAGGAGAAGGGAGGAGGATCAGGAGAGGGGTCGGAAGAGCACAAGGGACTAGGGTGGTGGCTCATGAGTGAATTTTTAGTGGGAATCTCACAGGGAAAACATCACTGTACAAATATTAAGAATGATGTAATAAATATATATAATAAAAATTAAAAAAATAAAAAAGTAGTCTCTTCTGAAGCACAGGATTAGTTGTTTTTTTACATTCTTTCCTCATCTTACCATTCCGCTACTTGATACCCTTCCTTTTCTTTTCCCTGTTGACCATTTCTGATTACAAATGTAGCACCAGGGAAAAAAATAATCACTGGAGTAACACTTAGTTTCCTTCTCTTCTGGAATAAGGGCATTTCTAGGTATCTGGGAGTACCTGCTAAATATTAGGTTTCAATAAATATACACTGAATAAATGAATTGCAACCATAAAGAAGAAAATAAAAGTCACCTAAACTCCATTATCAATAAACAACTATTAAAATTTTGGTAATTCCATCCAAGGTATTTTTCTGGAGCAGTATATTAAGGACTGGTAGCTTGCTGGTATTCAGACCACATTGGTTGCTAATTCATGGCAGAAAAGAGAAAAAAAAAAAGACAAGCATTTTACTACATTACAACTAAGGAAATACAATCTCTTTCTAATTTTACTTCTGGCCCCCTCCCTCCCTTTCTTAACAATATTAAGTGAAAAAGGAGGCAAGATATAACTAGAAAAGAGCCCCTAGGAGGAAAAAAAAAGAACGGTTTTTCATATATTTATTGTAAACCTAATATACATTAGGTACTCCTAGATACTTGTTGGCCAGAAAATAACCCCCTTTCATTGGTTGACCGTTGCTCTCCAGGATGCCTCCCGAGGACCTGGTACCTGTACAGTTAACACAAGGAACTACTTGTGGCCTCCAGAAAAGTGTTCCTGAACTAAGATCTGTATCTATTCTGATTGGCCAGAACAAGAGACCTAAACACTGTTAAATATTTGCCTTTTCAGCTTATCAGTATCTCTCTGGAATGGGATACAGTTCAATTAGAACTCTACTTGGCACCATAGATGAATACCAACCATGAGAAAAGAAATGACTAACTGCACTTCTATAATAAATATAATAAAATTTTTCTTCCTGATCAAGTTACAGTAACCCTTAAAAGAACATGGCAATGCAGTGCTGAGAAGGAGCATAGCTTAGAGCAGGAATGTTCTGGAAGCTGCTTGTATTCTTTTCCAGTTGTGTGACCTTGGACAAATTACTAAACGATGATAAGTCTCTGTTGTCACAACTTCAAATGAGAAAGGTGAAATTGTCTTTGCAGTGATGTACAAATGGAATGGAGTATAATTTGTAAATGGTCTCACGATATTTACTTCATTTTGAGTACAATAAATTATAATAAGTTTTTTAACTGCTTTACTAGCTTTTATTTATAAGATATTTGATAGACTACTTGATTTCTTGGTAGAAACTTAGTTTCTACTAAATAAAGACGTACTTTCCTGGAGGAAAAACAGAGCTGTTGTCAATTATATTTCAGTTGTTTCACTTATAAAATTGAGTCATAGTCAACAAGTTCCTACATAATACTTTCCTTCTACTGTCCCTCCCTTTATAAGCAACTTAAATTGTCTTTATTCTCCTTCTGTATTGGAGACTGTATACCGGCCTCTAGGATAAATACTTTAATTTCAAAGTTGTATTTTGAGAGTACAAACATTTGTCTATGAATATATAGAGAGCAAACAAAATATGAAAATTAGTCTCAACACAAACCCAAAGAGGAAGAAGGGAACTAATATTCCTTGAGCACTTACAAGATCCTAGATTTTGTACTGGGTGTTTGTAAATGAACTCATCGTTTCCAACAACCCAGGTGAAATAAAAACTATGATCTTTATTAGTAGAGAAGGAAACTGAAATTGTTGTGTGTTATTTGAGGAAGTCACCTGGCTAAAATTCAGATCCTGATTCAAATTAATGAATTTTTTTTCATGTAAAGGAAAACATTATTCCAAATGTGTTTTGAGAGAGAATTCTCTGAGTTATACAATTTGTAACATTCTTCTGAGAAGATATTAACATCATAGACAAAATATCTAAGTACATTTCTAATAGATGTAAATGAGACCAAGAACCTTCTAGGTTAGCTGCTCATCCATCTCACGGCTTGTCAATCAACAGTCTAAGGTCCTTTGACCTATTTTTTTTTAATCAAAAAATGACTACTAGTCAGGCTTTCTTCACATAATGTAGATCTTTACATTAATTTTGTGAAGGAATTCTCTTTTACAAGAAAACACTAGTAAGATTGTGATACATATTTATAATTGAAGTATCTGAAAATATTTTCTTTTATTTGACCACTATATATATGAATTTGTGGAGCTTGAAATGTATAATATCTAGTATTTTAGTGCTTCTTTGAAAACTTAGTATTTAAAACTTAATGGTTCTTGCCCACAATTCAAGAAAATACTGAATTAGTCAAATAATTAAACTTACATTCATAATATTGAAGTATATAAAAACTCGCTGTAGATAAAGTCAGAATTTTTGACTTCTCCAAATACTGACCCTAAGTTTCTTGATCGTTGACAAAGGGAATGTTATTCAGGGATACATTTAGTATTGATTTAGTAAGATGTTTTTATGTGATTTGTAGTCACTACCATGTTTTGTTCAATTATTCCCATTTTAATACTCGGATGCTGACTCTACAGGTACCAGGCCAAGAGCTATACAATATGATGCACATGTCCTTTAAGGTCCAGCACTGATAATGGAAGAGAAAGAGGATCTGAAATGTATGGAGCTAGAAATACTCCTTTAAAATTATTTCAAAGATTTAAACTCACACCAGAAAACATTAGATGTTTTCCCAAATTTGCAGTATTAAAAATGTATGTGCATTCCAATAATAAATTATGAAGCTGAAATAAACTTTTAATACTATCAATGTTCTAAAAGGTAACTTACAATAAATATCTTGCTAAAGAAAGATGTAAGTCTGAATTAGTTTTCCATACTTTCTAGGAAATACTGTATATATTTATTTTTAAAGATTTACTTATGTATATAAGAAATGGGGTTTAGCACAGAGGTGCAGAGGAGATAAGAGGATTCAACAGAGACAGAGTGGGAAGCAGAACAGGCAGATCTACTGAAATACACAGCAGAGGGGAGCAGTGGGCAAGACAGGAGAGGTCTGCATGCCATGTGGGTCACCTCCCTGGCTGGGGCTGGAATGTGCTACCAGGGAGGCCCTTGAAATACTTTTTTAAACATCATATGATGTTTTCTGGAGTCTGGTTTTCTATGTATTTTTGAGCTTTCAAAAGATTACAAGTCTGTGTATTTTCTAGTTTAGTTTTACACCTCAATTTGTATTCATAATTTTGTATTTTTTTAATAAGAGAACTTTCAAAATTGTGTGTTTTCCTTTCAATATTGTAATGCAGCAAACATATGTGTCAATCATCCTGCTAAAAATCTTACATGTGTTTACTATTAAATCCTCAAAAGGCCCAAGGTATAGAAAACAATTATGCTTCTATTTCACTGTAGATATTGAAGTTCAGAAAGCATTATAAATTTGTTCTGAGATGAACTTGACTTTGTACCACAGGTGACAAAGATTTTTAAAATGTTCTCTCAAAGAAGGAGATTCCCAATAACTTTAAATGTTCCTCGTTAAGAATTCTCTCCTGACTCAGAAGAAACATTTCTTTATTCACAGCCAAGATGGTTTAGTTAAACATAACATGGTTTCTTTACTTTCTATAAAGTGTTTAAGGGACTCATAACCCTTACAACAGATGAAACAGTAACTTGTCATTGTTACTTGATAACTGTGAACCTGATTTCAAACACTTTTTTAGGTCATAAACAAGTTTCATTTTTCTATTGCTCCTGTTTTTGAGCCAAGGAAACAATCAAGAAACTACTCAGAGTCCATACACCTAGCTTAGTTGTCTCATTCTGTGCTTACTGTACCTCTTTCCAGGTCCCATCCCAGTGATGAGGACACTCAGTAAATTTCGGGGTGCTGTTGCTGCTGAAATTATTTAGTTACTATTAACTTTCAAACTAAAAAAGAAACAAATTAGTGATGCTAGGATTTTCTAATTATCTGTTCCTATCTTTTAAAAAAGCAATATATCGTTGTTATTTTCCTAAAGGTAACAGGATAAATTGCATTATCTATCTAGCAATTTCGCCCTGTTGTAAACTTCATCTACTTTAGTCCATAAAAATATAGATTATACATGGGATAATTTGGGCAACAGTTGTGCAAAGAGATGAGACAGTATAATGAAGTTAGTTAGGGTTTGAAAGAAAGTAAACTTAGATAACTTATACACCATCAAACAGGAACAGTAAAGGTATTTCCACACAGCACTTTGTAAAGACAGCAATAGTATTTCCCAATAGGTTGCCACTTGCAGGACTGGACAGTTGTTTAGGAGGTTGGGAATAAGAGGCTTCACATCAAAACTATCTGCAGGAGTCCAGAGGAAGCTCAGACTCATAATGTTGGTAAGACTACCCCTTCCCAAAGGCTACACATATATACCATTTCTTCTTGTCACCATTCACAATTCATCCACCAGGAGTAGTAGTATCATCTTGCTTCTTAACTCTGTTGCTCACATCAGTTACCTCAAGAAGATCAGAAGTTCCAGATGATGTCTTAAACCTCAGATTCATATCCTCTCATTCTAGGGAAACAGGAATTGCCTAGGTGACCTGACCACCTCCTATTTTTCGCCCAACTCTTTAACATACTTTCACTATGATCTATGCACAGAGTTGTCAACAACAAAGCCTTTTAGGTCCCCTCACCTCCTTATTCAAAATGAAACCCAGAAACTCCACTTTCCAGGTAACCTTCTCAGGTGATGGCTATTTGTTTCCTTCTCCAGTAAGTATGAAAGATCAGGTTATGAAAGTCTTGCTCCTCATTGCTGTTTTAACACCATTTTCTCTCCTTCATCCCTAAGGATTAACTGGCTGGAATCTCACAAACTTCCTACTATCTCTCCTTGTGAAAATTATCTACCACTCACTGGGGACGCTTCCCTAACATCTTCAAAGATGTCTTAACTCTTGGCTTAGTGTAACTCTTTATCAACAGAACTCCCAACATAATTCTTTGATATTATAACATAGAGATAATCTTTCTAGGTCCTTGAATTCTCAGATCTTTGATCTCTAGCTTCAAAGTTATTTTTCTCTTTCCAGTTGCATGCTTTTGATCATTGACAGTAAACCCTCCATAATTTCCAATTATCAAATCCATTCTTTAGCCTGCTCTCAATATATTCCTATCCCCATAATCTCCTGACCCAGTTTTTTGATCCACTGACCTCCTGATATTTTCTTTGTTCTTTTTTCCTCTCTTGATTTCACTTTCTCGTGTATGTAGGCTAATAGGCGAACATTATATGCACTCATTTGCATATATCCTTAGCTCCCTATATCTCTTCTAACAGGATTTTGAACAATGCTATCATCCCGAAAGAAATTTGACAGCAATCAATTTTCATGGTATGCATAAAGAATATACTCAGGGATACCCTTAAATGATATAACCATAATGTAATATATTTTATTATTAATCAAATATTTCTTTGTTGTTTAAAGTGTTCATGCTCGGTCGGGGGGAATATGAATTCAATTTATACCCTGTTTCAAACTCATAACGTACTATTACTGATTTTAACTTACAGAAACAAAGTCAGTATCTCTAACATTAGTGTTAGACATGTAATATAGAGTTTGTAAAAGTGATTCCATTTGGACCCTGAATAATATATTGCTATTTGTGGCCTGGTCTCGTACTACATTCTGTTTTCTTCTTCTGATCAGTGACCTCATGTTCTGGAAATTCCACTTGTAAGTGGTTCCACCATTTCAGACAAAGAGGAGTTATTTCTTCTTCCAATATGTATTGTGAGACTTAATTACTGGGTGTAAAGCTATTGGTGAGTGTTGGATGAAAGGCACCATAGAAGTTAAGTACAAAATAGTTATGCAAGCATTGCACAATGTTCATCTCAGCTGACTTGGCTGATGAAATTGTTGGGTTCCTCTGGAGAAACAAGGTCCAAAATGGGGTTGGCTTTACCTAGAATATGGCATCTACCTGGAAATGTATCTCTGGGAGACTTGTTCAGTAAGAAATTACACTTCAACTCCAAGTTCAGACTTAGATACTTATGATTATAGCCAAGTAATAACTGAGGCACTAAATTTATACACAGTTTTTATTTTTATAACTTTTCTTCCAGATATACTCATGCAGGGAGGGCAAATAGGGTTTATCTGTAGGGACATGTCTATGGTTATCAGGAAGGCAGTAATGAAAAGGATTTGGAGGTCACACCTAGGGTCTTTAGGAAACAGGGTCATAGGAGATGAGCATTGATTCATTTGGCAGTGAAAGTGGAGCATTGAAAACAGAAAGACCTTGTAATTTCAAAGTTACATATAGGCCATAATTACCATGGTGAAGTCAGAAAGTGGTAATGATATTCATACTCAGATCTAGGAAAATACCTAAGGGTATGGTGCATCCGATCCTACCAAGTTAGGTTCAGTTTTCTAAGTCCACACACAAAATATATTTTCACTCAGATTTATTTCCTAGTAATTGACTAATCTGAAAATAACCACTGAGTTCTATTAAGCCATTACTCAGTAACCAGTCATTTGATTAAATTCAAATGTCTTTCTTCATACCAGGGCTGACAAAGTTTACATATCCTTGGAGTGAATATTTCTTAGGAGTAGGCTTAATTTCTAATCACATTCTGAAGGGACTTTTGGACTTCAGAATATTTAAAAACATAGAATTATCTGCTTGTTTCTCAGGGCCAATGAATCAGGCAGATTCTTTGCACTCAAGTGAAGCTCCTGAATCTTAGCTAAAGTTTCCTTTTCTCAGCATGTGGAAACTATCTCCTTGCCCAACAGAAACTAAGCATGAACCACAGGCACTCTGAATGGAACTGATTCTGGCACCAGTCCCCAAATATTGATGTACAAAGTATCCCAGAAAGTGCAGTTTCACTCTTCTTTCATAAACTGTGAAAGGAAGTGAAGGAAGTATGCCAGGTTGTTATTCAACTCTAGTATTTAATCAAGCACTAACCAGGCATGTTTGAAACTTTCTAGCTTCCAAATTGAGAGTAAAAGCAAAGCGAACACAGGATGGAAACTACTTAATGGAGAAGGCTCCAGGGATTACTTAGGATCACATGACTATTCTCAGACAGGCCCAGTTACTCCCCAAACATCTGAAAGTCAGCAAGTAATCTGATCTCAATACTGGTGATTATTTCTAACTCAAAGCTTCACAGTTTTCTCAAGGAAAACAGTACACATTGCTTTATTTTGTGTTATGTGTGATTTTCTAAAAATCCATTTATGTGTGAGGCAGACAAGGCTGCTTACTACTGATCCCCCCACATTTTTTCCATTTAGGTTTTACAGTGCATCCCATTATGGGGAAGAATGATTTGTTTATAAGTTGGGAGGAAAACTGAGGCCAAACAGAGCAACAGGTGCAGGGCATGACTCACTTTAGTTTTCTCACCTGCAAAGAGAGAACCCAGCCTGTCACAAATTCCTGATACACGAGGAGACGTCACCAAAGTCTTTGTCCTTTTTTACATTTAGAGCAAGAAGTGGATGGAATGGATGCCCCTTGTTTTGCCTCCACTGAAGAACTTTAGCCAGCCCCAAAGTCAAAACAACCAACCTATGAAAACTGGAGGGTTGGGCTTTTTTTTTTTTTAAGCCTGAATGAGGTGATATCTTAACACTGACAGCTGAGAAGCAGGTCAGTCAGGTTCTTGGGTGCTCTATTACACAAGCAAGATACACAAGCCAGCCCCACCTAATTTTGTTTCTCTGCCTCCTGTTCAGTGGGACATCATCACACTTAATTCATCTGGTTTCTCTAATGCACAACAGGCTCATTCCAGCCAGAACAATTGTGATATTTTAGTTCCTGTTTGGAAACACCTTCTAGACTGAAGGTAAGTTTATGCTGGGCTACATAGTTATCCAACTCCCCCTCCCTCTCCTCTCTCCTCTCTCTCTCTCTCTCTCTCTCTCTCTCTCTCTCTTTTCTTTCCTCTCTATCTCTTCCTCCACCTCACTAGAGAATCAAAGTTGACTGGACTTTTGACAGAACAGTGTGGCAAGTAGCTACAGGGACCATTGTAAAAACAGGTTTTGCCTCATTAAGTAATTACCTAAATGAACCTGTGCACTGTTGAATGAGTTAATTTTATGAATTACTGCCAAATTTTCTAGATGATGAAAGCAGACAGAAAGTTAAATAAAAACATACATGACTTGAGATAAAATGTAGAATGTTTTTAAATAGAATCTTGGTAAAGATTTTCAAATGTTTAAAGTGGAGGTGGCATGGATATAAATTTAAAATTTAGATTTAAATTAGGCATTTGGACTTAAACAGTCTTGCTCAAGCATTAGAATAAAATCACTCTTGGGGAAAAAATCTTAATACAGTGAATTACAAGTTTTCATATATCTTTTCTAAAGGCTTTCTTAATTTAAAAAAATGGCAAAATGTTGCAATTATTTTACTTAGCATGGTAAGTACACATGTCTAGCATTCACTGAAAATAAAAGGCTATGTCAGATGTTCTATGGAATGAAGACATAGTTTCTAAAATTATTTTCACTTTGTAGCTAGTTGATGCTCCTTTAATTAAAGGAATGCTAATTTACTATCCACCCTTTTCTATTTGACTCATACAGACAGTGAAATATGATAAAAAGCTGAAAACTCCATGCTTGGAAATTACATCCATAATGTTTCTTTTGGAGACATAGCCTTTCTTCTTAAATTCAACACTGAAGTTTTCAAACATTGAAGCTTATAACTCAGACCACCCAAGCTAGCAGAAAGTATGACATTCTATAATTTTCTTGGATTCATAATTTTATAATTAGGATGATGTCCAGACATTTTTGAATTTTTTTTTTCTGAATGGATTGTCAAAATTTTCTTTTAGTTTTTAATTCAAAGTGAAAGGATATGCCTAAGAGCCTCCTGGACAATCACACTTTTTGTTTAGTTGTCTTCTCATTCTTTCAAAACCCTCTCATGAAAGAGGCATTTCTCAAAGCATAATTTGTCATATCTCTATTTATGTGGCTCTTTCATTTAAGAAAAGCAAAATGTTGTTCCTGACTGGAAGGGCCACTCACAGAAATGTGTGCACAAGGTCTGCAGTAGTATTGGCTGCATGTCAGTCTGAGTTTCCTGAGCCCAAAACAAACAAAACCTGTCTTCATTTGTAGCCTGGAAACTATAACAAGCAATGATTGAAAACAATGGAGGAACAGCACTCAGAGAGTTTATGAATCTTTAGTCACTTTGCTACAAAACTTGTTTTTGTTGTCCTCTTGGTGTGGCTGAACTAATGTTTTTATTTCAAATGCACAGTTTTGATTGTTTAGAATGACTGGCATTTTTCTTCCCTTGCATGAATTGATTACCTGACCCAAATGAGGGTACCTGCTTTTTGTCAAACTTGGCTAAAACGGGTATGACTCAGTAACAATAGAAGATGGCAGAGTGATGGCTTTGTACATTTAAAGGAAAGCAAAATTTATTCCCAGAGTGTGGATTTGCTTCCCATAATTGCCACTGTTCTGTTTTCTTTTTCCTTTTTTACCAATTCTGAAAGGCTTCCGTACAAGAGCAGTAATGTGAAACTACTTTTTAGTATCAATGCCAAAGACAGGAAAGAAAATTTTCTTTGTGTAGAGGAATTATTTAAAAAGCAGTGAAATACACACTCTGAAAGTATATTGTAAAAATTGATGACTATTAGAATAAAAATATTTCAATACCTGTAGAAAAGTTTGAAATATGTGTTCAAGGTATCAAATAGTGGATACACATTCTCCTGTCTTTTTGTGCCCCCTTGAAAATAATTATAACTTAGAAGCTTTTCAAGTTTGTAATGATCTTAAATCTGTTCATAGGTTATACAGTCAAAATACCTTTTTAAGAAATGGGTATTTCCATTTAGGGGGGAAAAAAAAGGCGAAGAATATGAAGAGAAATTATGCTATCTGGTTTCCTGAATTTCCCTTTCTCTGCAATTTCACTTTTCTTTCATCCCACCTTCTGTCTGCCTCCACAATATACCTGGTTGACAGATGACCTTGGGCACACTTAAAAATGTCATCCATCATATCCAGCATAACTCTAGTTTATATAATAAGTATATAACATAGTTTAAATATCTGAAGTGAAGAGGAACTGAGCTGAAAGTGCAAAGAGAAAGAATGCAGATTTCATTTATTGTCCTCTGGATTTTCTGTACAACCTTTATTAAGTCTTTGCTTTTTACAACACACTTCTGTTCAGTTCAGAATGTGTTTGAACTTAAAACTGCTCAGTCCTTACTCCATCAAAAGTCCAGGGCTGGGGTTCTGAATAGCTGTTAGCTTCAATATTTATCTATTTATATTTCTTTAAGAGAAAGGGACTTGAATAACAGGTGTAACTGGGTTCCTTTAAAAGCTAGGGCCCAGAAGCAAGTTGCCCCACACTGCCATACCAGACAGTGTGAATTGATCAACATTCAAAAAATCTTAAACTGTAACTATTTGAACTTCTGAAGAAATTGCAAGTCGTATTCAGAATACACCATCTTATCTCGCTCTTTCCTTTCTCCATTTTTCAGTGGAGAAAAAATAATAGGCAGTAACAGAATGCTTGGTCCAATGACTGTGTTGAAACCTTAGGTTGTCAAATTACAAAACCTGGGTAAAGGGTAGAGAGATCCCTTTGGTGGTTCAATATTACAGGCAAAGTGAAACAAGAACAACAAAACTCACTTTGTTAATTCTCGATATGTGGTTTCTCACTATGGGAATGGAGTGAAAGTTCAATGCCACATTCTTCATGTAACATTATGGGAAAATTGGAAAAACAGCTAAGGGATGTTTTCCTTTCTGGTGACTACTTTATTAGAAAGAGAAAACCAGAAGGCCTAGATTAAGGAAAAGCAAATCAAACTGTTCAATAATGATAAAGTGGATGGCCAAAGACAACTCATAAGTTAATCAGATCATTTTTGGTAGGTAATGAAACAGGATGTAGTGTTTATATGAATTTTAAGGGTTCACAGAAAAAAGATGTTTCTAAAAAGGTACATGTAAGCATTCTCAGCTAAATTGAAATGTATTTTAAATGTGCTAAATGAGGCATTAGTTTAACAAATGTAAATGCTGATGAACTATAAATTCTGGGTTAATTATTCATGTTTTGTTAATCTAGAAAATATATGGTAAAGGTGCCTATTCAAAAAACATGAAGACAATTAATGGGAATAATTAATGTGTTTGAGAGGTGTTTATTTTCTATTTTCTAGTGCTTGAAAAAAATTGGGATTACACACTGTTCTAATTAAAATAATGAAATTTAGAGAAGCTGTGCTAAAAACATATATTGGTGGGGAAAACGTCTAAAAAGCAGCTGAGTGCCAAATTCTACATCCCTTTATAAGTGTTATTACATAGCTTTAAAGTCAAGATTTGAATTCTAACCCCCTCTACTGGCTTACTCTACTTACATTATTTGTGCCCCACTTTATCATTATGCATAGAGCAGGATGGATAATACCCTTCACACTGGCTGTTCTGGTAAGAATTGAGAAAACATGTAAAACATCTGACATATGTATAATACTAATCTGTTTTCCAATCATGCTAACAATTTTTAGGGTCAAAATTATTATTTTTTGGTTATCGTAGTATAGTGAATGAAATGTAAATAGAGTTATTATACATTTACGTAATCCCTAATAGGTCAAGAAACAGAATATCACCAGCACACAGAAGCCCCTTGCATGCCCACTGAGCAATAATGTTTTTTTCCTTCCTACAATAACCACTTTCACGACTCTGTTTTGAACTTTATATACATGAATCACAGAGTATAACTGGCATTTCAAGCTCTGCATTGTTTATGATAACTACCTATGTTGTGTTTAACTCTAGTTAATTTTCCCATACAACGTTAAATATTGTATCAGATGCAACACATACTTAAAATCTATGTCTCTAGATTTTTATCATTTAAAAAATGTGTTCTAGATTTCATTTAACAATTCAAATGATTTTCATTTTCTTTCAGATTCCTTTTGATATATCAAAGAAGGCTACTATGATGACCTCAGTCAAAACTATGTTGATTTCAATTTTGCTTAGTTCACTACTAGTTGGAAGCCATGAATACACAGAAAGAAACACAACACAAAACATTACGGAAGGTTACATATCAGAAAATGAATTTGTTCCTCTGGCACATGTAAATGAAGACCCCAAAGCAAATAATACCTCTGTTTTAGATCCTTCAAATGAAACCCATGAAACAACAGAGATCTTAGACAAATTTTCATCAGACCTTTCTGGGACTTTGAGACCAACATCTACATTTTCTACAAATCCTCCTTTGACTAATGACTCTTCTCTTAAATCTATTATAAACTCATCTGTAGCAGATGGAAATCCTTGGCCAGTCTCAACACCTCCCAATGTTATATCTACTGTAACTTCAGAAAATTTTACTTCTTTGGTCAATGAAACCATGAAAACTGACAATAATTCCATTTCAGTTAGCATCTTCCCTCTCACATCAAACACCATGTCTGTGACCCCCAAGACAGTGCAACCAGATGGATGGCTTACCACTACTGACAGCACTGTGGAGTTCACTCCCTATCAAGAAACCACGACTCTGAAGCCCACCTCGAAATTTGCCAATAATTCAAAAAATTTTCCAAATATACCAGACCCCCAAGAAGGTAAATATAAATGAATTTAACTTTGCTTTTTTGTGAAACTGAATCTCCCAAGTTAGACATATAGATTATATGTAACTTCCTAGATGAAAATGTAAATGACAAAAAAGAGGAGACTGATAGCACAGGTGGTTCTCACATTAGAGGGTATTTATTGGAAACAGCAAAGGGACTTTAGGGTTTAAGTTAGCATATAATGGTCATTACTATAGGTGAACATGATAAGAGTGGGGCAAAATGAGAAGGTTAGGTTGAAAAGAAATGACTGACAGGCCTCCCTGGTGGCACAGTGGGTTAAGCAACGCACTGAGAAGCAAACCGCAGCCACTGCAGCACGAGTTTGATCCCTGCTGCCCGCCAGGGAGAGGACCCACATGGCACGGCAGACCTCTCCTGCTGTGCCCGCTGCTCCCCTCAGCAGTGTACTTCTGTTGATCTGCCTGTTCTGCTCCCCGCTCTCTGTGGTGAATCCTCTCACCTCCCTCCCACACCTCTGGCCTGTACCCCAGTGCTTGTATGCATAAATAAATCTTTAAAAAAAAAAAGAAATAAGACTGAGGTAATGGTGTGAGTTTGAGACACTGGGAAACAATTGTCATTGCCTCTCAGATAATTACCTGGCGTTGCATTTAAGAATAACATAAAGCAAAAACATATATATATATATATAATCCATATATATAACCCATATATATGGATACATTTAGTGAATTTATAAATTGTCTCATTTGACACAGCAATCACAGGAACATAGAAATCTGATATTTAAAAGTGAAAATAAACTCAACAAAAAGAAATTCTTCTCAACATGTAGGTCAGTACCTCAGTAACACTATAAAAATAGAATTTTGCTTTACAGAAACAATTATAGTACAAATTTTGTGTTTCATATAGGGATTCTTTTAAAGTTTAAAACAACATAGAAAAGACCCCTAATTAATGAAAATTCATTTTTTTTCAGGTCTAACCATATTTTTATTTTCCCAAAATAAAAAAGAAATTACTGATAAATTCACTAATTTTTAACACAATTCACTTAGATTATAATAATGATATAAACACCAAATAATATACATAAGTTTCTATTTGAAAACTGGTGGTATACAGGAAAATTTTTAAGATTTAGGCTTTATTTTCACATGGCAATCAAAACCTTCTATGCACATATGTTTTAATGTGTAGAATTTTAACACATCATTTTATTTATATATATGCTAATATTCCATTAAAAGATGTTTTAAAAAACATTTCCTTTTTAAAAATTAAATAAATATTGAAGACATTGAGTACCACTCCTATTACTCTTTAAACAAAAGAAAACTTAGTTCATTTATTTCACTTTTAATCTACCAGTGATTTCTACCCTTACATGAAAATTAATTTTTTTAATAAGTAGGAGTTCATATAGTCAGAGAGTCTATAAGACCCTTTTTTATATAATAGGTTTCTGAGGAAGTAAGAAAAACATGATTGACAATAAATATGCTGAATATGAGTTTGGAGTGCATAGAGAAATATATAGTTGACTTTGTCTTCAAAGAAGGTACTTGGCAAAGGGAATGATAGAAACTGTGAACTGCCATAAGCTCAGACCTACACATTAGTTTTTGAAGTGCAAAGTATTGCAAATATCTTGCTTTGTCCAAAACAATACATTTGGAAATATCCTATATCAGGATATACTGTTTTTCCTTATAGTGTATTTTCACTTGGGGTTTTGTGGATTCATTTTCTATTGCCATTTATACCCATTGGCTTATTATTTTTGAATTATGTAGAAACAAGCTTAATGTTCATCATAGATTCAGAGTTGGTTAAAAACACTATAGCATGTGGAAAAGCCATATACATGGCTTTTCTGTACTATTGGCATTAATAAGTAATGGACTACTTGTAAAAACTAAGATTTAGATTGATTTCAAAATCTGAAGGGTGGATTTACTAGGAAGTATATCCCAAATACTCAATAACTTATAAACACACACACACATACTGCTATATCACCATTATCTAATTTTTATGCAACCATTGTTAAATATTCCTTTGTATACAGAAAATCCAGATATTTCTGTTCTTTGAATAACTATTTTTTTTTATTTCACATCTGTATTTTTTTCATATTCTCCAGATAACAGAAATACAGGAGTAGTATTTGGAGCCATTTTAGGTGCTATTTTGGGTGCTTCATTGCTCAGTCTTGTTGGCTACCTTTTGTGTGGAAGAAGGAAAATGGACTCATTTTCCCATCGACGACTTTATGATGACAGAAATGAGCCAGGTAAAACAACTTCCAGAAATTATTCTAAACAGTTATTTTAATTCACTGATGATGTTAATGTTCACTAAACTATCTAGAAGGGATTGATAGATTTGTGTGACAGAAACAGACCAGGATATATTCTGACCTACAGTCTCATTCTCAAAGAAATAACCAAAAATAATTATAGACCTATGAGTAAAATTTAAAAATGACTTGAAACTTGCTCATGGTGTCACAAGTGACTTTAAATTATAATCTCATATTATTACAAAAATTAACATAAGAATAAATACAAAATTGGAATATAAGCATTATACCGAAGACATAATGGTAAAATTGGAAGATAGTGGTATAAATATATTTTTTAAAAGATTTATTTTGTTTATGCATACAAAACCTGGGGTACAGGCCAGAGGCACGGGAGGTGAGAGGATTCACCAGAGACAGAACGGGGAGTAGAACAGCAGATCAACTGAAATACACTGCTGAGGGGAACTGCCAGAGAGGCAGGAGAGGTCTGCTGTGCTATGTGGATCTCCTCCCTGGCCACACACTGCAGTGTGACACTCAAACCACAGCCACCGGGGAGGCCCAATGGTGGTATGGATGTTAAAAAAAATGCTGCTTTTGTTAGCAAGTAAGGGCAAAGCCATCCTTTGGCACTGTTTGATCTCTTAGTATCAGTAATTTGAACCGAGATTAATTTGTAGATCTCTTAAAGCTTTATAAATATAGTAAACATCTATAAAATTATTTTAATGAGTGTCTAAAACAGATCTCTGAAGAGTTTTATATTTGAGACATACTGTCACAATATATCTTAATTCAGGAATTTTCACTCATGTGGTGGTAAACCAAAATATCAATGAATGAGAAATGAATCTGCTAAGAATAAAACAACAAATTTGATCTTACTAACATAATAAAACAGAGATGAAATAACTTGTAAAGTTTAATTGCTCTCTTTTTTTTTAATAATTCAATAAGGAAAAGTATTTTCTGGTTTATACAAGAGTCTCTTGCTACCATAAAAATTATTAAATATCCTTGGAGGTTTCTTTTGACAAAAACTTATTCATTTTAATGAATTCAGATTATGACAGATATACCACTCATTTTCAGAACCAAATTCAGTAACTGTGAACCTATTAATTGTAAATTTAACTGAATTTTGCTTATGGGTTTCCAACAATACATGGAAAATAAAAAGTAGCACTTTTCAAAATGAAAGGCTGAGACTTAGAAAACAGGAGTTTCTAAACATTTTTAACCTCAGAATCTTTTCTTTATCAGTAATCACATGCAAAAGGTCAGCTAACCAAATGTATGCAGTGTAAGATGTATAGTTGAAATTTAAAGGAATAACTCAAATCACACTCTTTTTACTCCACCAAGACAGCTTTGAGACACCTTTCTCAAATCCTTAATGTTCCTAGAAACACAGTTTGTAAACAGATGACTTGAGAAACAGGTAGGTGAGGAGTACAGGTAATTTAATAATTAGGTTACTAAACTATTGGTAATTAGCTAGTATATGCCATGTTTTCTTTTAAAATAAAGCCAAGATAATCAAGGAAAAAAAATAACTGGGTGTTTGTTGAAAAAAAAAAAAAACTAGAAAACTTCAAAGGTATCAACAACTCAGTGTCAGAAAGAAAGAAACTAGTAAGTTTAGCTTTTTCCATCTTCATCTTCAAGGGCTCAACCATAAAGATACTGGGATGCATGGTAAAATAATGGCAATGCTTTTAAAATTAATGCTCTTCCTTTTACCCTAATGGTAAAAACTCTAAACAGGATAACAAGGGCCTGAATTCACAAGATTAAAAATTCAATGAGTCATAGATCTATAGTTCTTCAGATACAAAGTATCAGCTATGATTCAGTTATGATTTCTCTCTTATTTATTTTTCCTCCATTAGTAGTGAAATTTTAGAAGTAAAATTGTTCTCTTAGTCTTAGAAAGAAATGGTTTAAAAATCATCTCATTTGCAATTTCAAAACTAGTAACTAAAATGTACATCTAAATGAAATACCTTCTCCTCATCTATATAGAATAGTTCCTATGTCTGTGCTTGCATTTTCCAGATTATCACTATAAAACAATGTGTGTGTGTGTGTTTTTCCCCTTTGATTATTGTTTAGTCCTGCGATTAGATAACTCACCAGAACCTTATGATGTGAGTTTTGGGAATTCCAGCTATTACAACCCAACCGTGAATGATCCGTCCATGCCAGCGGGACAAGAAAACGCACGCGATGGCATTCCCATGGATGACATACCTCCACTTCGTACCTCAGTATAAAACTAAGGGAAAAAGACTGCAGATGGAAAGTGTGCAGCTACATCCTGGCCCTTTCACAAACCCATCTTCCAAAGCTGATGCAAGATCACTTTCTGTGGCTTGTGCCAAGGAGCCCAGTGAAAGCATGAGGCGAGAACCCCAAACACATAGAGAAGATAAGTCGTCCAAAGGTTTTCCTTCTTTCACCACTTTTGACTGTGATGATATCTTCATTAACATTAATTTATATTGGTCTATTTTTTTCTTAGCAGGATTTTCTTTTTTTTTTTTTTTTTTTTGGAATCAGGCAAAATTAAAAGATTTCGCCATAACAGCTCATGAATGATAACAAAAATCCTCCAGTGAAATAGTGAACCGAAACTACCATTTTCACCTTTGGTAGGAGACAGAACCCAATGACACTTCACTGCTTTCCCCATAGTTATCATCATGGATCAAGAGTGACATTCTCTCCAAGGAAAACTGGAAGAGTTAAGTTTTGACTTAAAGCTAGAAAGATAATATAACAGAGCTTCAGACATTAATTGGACAGTGAGACCTGTATTCTAGTAGATTTTACTTTTCAGCAAATACATGATCAGCCCCTTCAACTGCCCAGTTGACAAACAGTACAGTCAACGAATCTCTACAAAGGGAAATTTCAAACTGTGTGATTTACGTTAGGCATCAATTAATTGAGTGCTTAAAAACTCAACTGGATGTCTTAAAAAGTCAGTTTTTACACAATAAATACAGCTTTCAGATGTTAAATCTTTTTTACAGTTCTAAAAATGAATAGAATAGGATTTTAGTATATATTAAGATATGTCATTGCTTAATCATACATGGAAAAGATTCTGCACCTCTAAATGTATAAAGTGTAAGGTTAAAAAAGTAGATGAATGGCTATATTAAACAAACAAAACATTTTCTGAGTCTCATTTCCGCTATCCAAAATACAAGAAACTTACTTTGGGCTCTAGGATGTTTCAATTGTTATTATCACCTGCTTTTGATGAACAGCAACACAATACTTAGTAATGAAGGAAAATCTCAACTTCAGAGATTATAGAATTAGATCAAGAGTTAAATTCCCAAGGAAGTAGTAATGTGAAGAGGGTCAACCAAGAAAGTACTGAGTCAGAGACTTCACTGTTGAATTGATACATGATGTGTGTGTGTGTGTGTGTGTGTGTGTAAACATGGCAATCAACTCAAAAATTCTGGACTAGGAAGTCATGAAAGAATATACTTACCCCATATTGCCATAAAAATAGCAAAGAAGACTGTCCCTCCATTGTCAAACAAATATGTCACCTAAACAGAAGACAAACAGAAACATCTGTCACACTATTGGTTAAAACAGTGCAGTAATCAGGGCTTGCATTTAGGTACTACAGTATCTCTCCAAGGAACTCGTGTTACTTTATAATTCATAAATATGAAATATGAGATAGGAATCATTTCATGGGTCCTACAACTGTTTCATGAGATTTGCCAATTTGAAGAGGTGAGGGGACATTTTCCTCTGCTTTCTCTTCCCTCTGGTTCCGTTTGGACTCCACCTTCATTTCTGCTTAGAAGAATTCAGTAATTACTTAGGGAAAAATCATTTTTAAAATGTAGTCCTAAGAAACAGACTCACTTAAAGAATTTGTTAATATGCAGATTTCCAGGCTACCACCTCTAATAACTTATTCTGAATTTTAGAAGTCTATACCTTGAGGCAATAGAAGGTAAAGCTACAGTGTAAGGTATAATCAGGTAGCTTTGTAGCTGAAGCATACCTACTCACACCTAATTGCACTTTTGGTTAGCAAGACTTGCAATGTTGGCGATGTTGAAAAATGTAGAAATCTACCAGTGAATCAGTACTTCTACTGCATAGGGATCATAGTGCTCCCTCAACTCTAACACATTTCGTAATGTGCCATGGGTTTGTTCAGTATTGGTTATAAGAAGCAATGAATCCTATCTTAAGTTGGATCACATGTAGGGTCATCCAAGTGTTTTTGAATCAGATATTACCTGAAGTTTCATAAAGAACAATGTACAGTTATATGTTATTGGTTACATTTTCAGGGTTGTTTGATTTGAATAAAGTGCAAATTGAGCTTAATTCTGCTTCTTTATATTTGCATAAAGTCCTCTCTATATTTATGTCAGTGAGGGAAATTAATAAGTACAGCTAAAGAAGTAGATGTTTGGCAGTCACATAAATTCCACAGAAGCTATAGGAAAAAAAAGGGCCACAAACCTCACGGGATAGAGAGGTCATTAGGAGCTAAAGAACATTATTATAAAAAGTGGGAGTAGAATGGGGTCTTCTTTGCTCATCTACAGTCTAGAGGTTGCTCAGTGGGGGCATTAAAATGACAATAATGTGTATGTTAATTGTAACATCTTGCATACATAGAGCAATAATATGTCACAGATAAAGGTGGAATGCGTGTTATCATAAATTCCAATGAAACTATAATTCAGTACAACATTACATAACATATGTGCTCCTTTGAAAGGCTGTAAGTGTGGGATGTCTGAGATGGCTTGAAACTTCTATGATTCTAAGCCTTGGGATTTCTAAAAATGTTGTAAGGGGTTGTTTTTGCAAAAAGCATTAGCGTATATTATGTACAAAAGAAATAGGACCATAAAGTAATTATTCTACAGAGCTTATAAAATTATGCCCAGTGGGGAATTCGGCTTTTTCATTTCCAAAAACATCCCACAGAGATACCTGATGCTGTCCAGCAGCTGAATGGCTCTTTTTCCCTTTATAAACAGATCTACCACAGGACACAACCTCTTAGTTAGAACAGACTTTACACACAGAAGCTGAAAGGTCAATAAGAAATAATTGCTCTCTTTGTTCTACAAAGAGCCATGTTTTAGAAAAGTGGTAAATAAAAAGTTATGCTTAATAACAGTTGTGCTGAATAGACATGATTTGTCATAGTTTATGAACTACTTTCTATTAAAATGTTTTTATTTTATTACTATAGCTAAGCTTATTTGTACATCTTTTGGGCATTTTAAAAATCAATAAACTTAAACATTAACTTTTTAGAAACACATCTATAAGACACAGTGAGGCATACATCTATGCTCACTACATAATTGTAATGGGAGAAAAAGCTAGATTAGGATTTATGGATGCCTTCAGACTTGCCCTAAAGAGGAGTGCAAAAGTATAAATTATTGTGCTAGTCCTACTAAGTTACTGACATGGGATGTATTGTGATAGGGAAGTCCAAGGAGACAATAATAATTATATATTTGTGGTTATAACTTGAGATATTAAGATTTTACTTAGAGTGCTGATGTAAGAACTATTGAATGAAAAAGGTGGAGTGGAGAGGAAGAAGAGTCCAGCATAGTTAATCAAGTGTGATTGTCAGGAGAATAAGGCAGGTGTGAAGCCTTTGTTTTGATAGGAAGGAGACACTTGTCATGTTAACAAGTCCAAATGACATCTAGAGAAAATTTCCAAAGAAACATGATAGACTTTTTACAAAGCAAAAGGAAGCTTGTCTTATCTAAAAATGAATTGTTTTAGAAAAATAGCTTGCCTGTATGAATAGGGGGCTGATGAATAAGCATTTATGTCAACAATTTGATGTGTGTAAGGATAATAATATATGAGTCCCAAGCAAAACTGTATTTAAATACAAATTTCTCTATCATTTTGATCTCTATTTCTCTTGCAGAGTGTGGCCAGAAATCAATAAATGTGGGTATTGTTTCCTTTTAGGTTGGAAAAAAAAGTCTGCCTCTACCCTGTACTTTCTACACCACTCTAAAATTGATGGGTTTAGAATAACATGAGGTTCTGTAAATTACCACTTACTGACCATTAAGCCACTCTGAGCTAAGGAGAACAGGCAGCTTTGGAGGATTAATTTAGGCAGGGAATTATGGGAAGTTGAGCAATAGTATGTCAGAATTTACACTAGAGTTCAAACCTCTCTCACTTTCTGAGTCCTTAATTCTTGTACTGGGCATAATCTGCATAAAAAACCATATCCCTTAGACTAGGGCACAAGCTACATTAACCAGGAAATTGGTTAGTCCACACATAAATGCCCATCTCCAATTACTTATTTAGGGAAGTATCTTTTAAAAATGTGGTCCTAGGGCAGACTGAAATTTAGGCTGTTTTTAAATTAATGTTCCAGGTGATTCTGATATATAGTTTTATATTCACTCTTACATGAAATTCTTAAATTCCTATTTATGTTCCTATTAAAGCATTAATACCAGTATATATTCTGAGGTTAATAATAAGTACTCAATAAATGTTAGCTGAACAAGTGAAAAAAATTAGAAACCAACAACTCTTATGAATGAGACTGACTTTAAGGATTGAATAGTTTTTAGAATTATTGAGAGAACAATGAAGGACACTTCCATCTATGGATTTTACCTTATAGGAACAATTCATGGATACTGGGAATTGATGCTGTGATGTCAACTTCTTTAAAATGAGTGTGAAAATATCTGGGGCCTCCCTGGTGGTACAGGGTAAAGTCTCAGTGCTATCCAGTTATCCCCAGTCACTGCATCAGGAGTTTGATCCCTGGCCAGGGAACTAACCCACATAGTGCATCAGATCTCTCCTCTCACCCACTGCTCCCCTCATCAGTGTGTTCCCCACTCTATCTCTGGTGAAGCCTCTCACCACCACCCCACCCCCGCCTGCACGTCTGGCCTACATCCCAGTTCTTGTATGTATAAATAAAAAAATATTTTTTTAAAAAAGAAAATATCAATAAAGCACTTCATAGCAAAACATTTTTATATGCCATGTTTTTAATTATTAAAAATGAAATTGCTATCAAGAAAAAGTTGATTCACTTAAATATAATTTTATCGTATGGATGAACCATTTTTTCCATAAAAACATACTAGATTATTAAGGGAATAGTTACATGTGCATACAAATACTTTGCAATACTAAAAAATGGCATATTTAATTGCCTGTTACTTGTTACAAGGAGTCATCATGATTACACAAAATATTGACACATTCCTAGATTTTGTGACTGGGTGATCATGTAGCTGGAGGATCCTACTTGGTTTGTTGGTTTTCTTGGTAAATATCTGCGCCCATATTTTTGACAGTGTAAAGCAAATAACTTCTAGATATTTAAATACAAGAACTGACATGGAAGGGAATGTTTATTCCCATTTAATTAGAGAATAATGTTTCTGATGTTAAGGATTTAAAGTTGGTATCTACATTTTATTTTAGATAGAGGAACATATCCAAGATATGTTAAATATTTCACCTGGGTAGGTTTAATTTCTTGTATGGTTATATAATGCATCATTCTTTGTAACCTAATTTCCTTAAAAGTCAAGGGAACACTCTCTGATTCATATAAGCCCCTCACATGTTCTTTAGTTGAGAAGCAGAGAGGATGTATATTTTGCATAATGATAACCGGCCCAAGATTCACTTTAAATAGTTCACTTTATACTCTACCATAGGTGAATATTTCTTATCACTAGAGTTAAGATAATGCTATTGTATTCTGTTAGATATAAACAAAGGTAGAAGTACCATAGATTTATAATTAATGGTGTACAGTAGGCTGTTGTATGTCTTTGAAATGCATGGGTTAGGAGAGGGAAACATAGATACAATTCTAACAACTCCAATACACTTGACTTTTGCAAAAACTTTTTTTTAAAGATTTATTTATTTATGCATACAAGAGCTGGGGTACAGGCTAGAGTTTCAGGAGGTGAGAAGATTCAACAGAAACAGAGTGGGGAACGGAACTTTTGACAAATGAAATACTTCCCAAACAAGACATCTTTGTGAAACACTTAAAATAATTCAAAATGTGAATGTGAAACATTTAATTTTTTTTAAATAATCTAGAAATTAAACTATAAAGAGTTTTCCAAAACCATACATTCAAGATAAAATGAATCAGAAACTAACTTTACTAAGTTTAGTCTCGTGGTATTTTGAGTGACTTAATTTTCACCCAGTCGTGTCAAAATAAAATGTAGAAACCTCTACTTCTGAAAAAATTGATATAACAGAATGATTTCTCTCCCAATTTGGGAACAATCCAATAAATTATTTATTTGTCTATATACAACAATAGATTTCAAGGCGGTGGACATAGGTAATGAAGGACAATGATCCCTATGAAGCAGGAAACTATTGAGATAAGCAAGGCTACTTCAGATTACTACCTTAAAGAGCTACAAGGGGGCCTTCTTGGTGGTGCAAGGGGTTGAGCACCGCACTGTGGGGCTTTTGCAGCCAGCTGCCACAGCACAAGTTTGATCCCTGGCCAAGGAAGGTACCTACATGGTGCAGCAGACCTCTCCTGTCTCGCCCTCTGCTCCCCTCAACAGTGTATTTCAGTCAGTCTGCCTGTTCTGTTCTCCACCCTGTCTCTGGCAAATCCTCTCACCCCACTCCCACCCCTGCGCCTCTGGCCTGTACCCCAACTCTTCTATGCACAAATAAATAAAATCTTTAAAAAAAAAAAAAAGAGCTACCAGGACACACATAGAATGATAAAATGCACATGAGACACTGCAGCGAGTGTGTGTGTGAGGAAACTACATGAGGCACAGACAGGCCACCTAAAAAGATTAGAAGTCACTGTATCAGGAGCTCACATAATCAGGAATAATGCTAATCCTCCCAGTAAGACTGGAAAACCTCATTAGTCATAGTACATTTGGTAGAATATATTAAAATATCTTGCTTTTATCGGGAAACAATTAGTAGAACACTGCTTTAGTCCTTCCTCACAAATTTTGAAAGCAGGACCCAATGGATCAAATTGTTTTCAAGCAACTAAAGTGCAACGTGACATGTCTACATGTCTAATAGACTAGTTAGAAGTTTAAGAGGCTGACCATCAACAGGATTACTGAACTCTCATACAGTTGGTGAGAACGCCATGCAGTTGGTGAAACAAGCCCTTTCTTAGAAAATTAAACACCCACCTATCATACAACCTTGTCATTTTACATCTAGATATTGACCCAAAAGAAAAATAACAGTATTTATTTATATGAAGACTTGTAGGTGAATGTTCACAGTAGATTTATTTTAAATAGTAACAAATTGAAACAAGTCCCAAAGTCCAGTAATTGGTGAATGGGTAGAAAAACTCTGGTATAACCAGACCAAACACTACTACTCAGCAGTAAAGAACGATCTACTGACTGTCACAACATGGGTGAATCTTTAAAATAAAGAGGACAGGTGAAACAAGCAAGAAGAAAATACACTGTGTTACTACATTTGCATAAGAATCTAGAAAATACAAACTTCTCTACAAAGAGATAAAGCCATTGGCTGACTGAGCACAGAGGTGGCTTTGGGGAACGGTGAAAGCAGAGATTAAAAGATGATTTGAGAAAATTTTGGAAATGATGGATATGCTCTTTTCATGACTGTGGTGATGGTTTCACAGCTACATGTATATAATCAAAGGGCATCAATTTATACATTTCAAATATATGCAATTGATTAAATGTTAATTATATTTTAATAAAACTATTTGCAAGTAAATGATCATAATTGTAAAATGTAGATATTCATACTTATCTGTACATTGGTATCTCCTGGAAAGTTTAAAATATGCTGTTGCCTAGGTTCCCCGCTAAAATATTCTGATTTAATTGTTCTTTGGGTAAGGCTTGGGTTTCAGGAGTTTAAAAAATACTTCAGGGACCTCCCTACTGGCACAGTGGGTTAAGCAGTGCACTGTGAAGCAAACTGCGGCCACTGCAGCACGAGTTCGATCCCTGCCGCCAGCCAGGGGGGTGACCCACATGGCATAGCAGACTTCTCCTGCCATGCCCGCTGCTCCCCTCAGCAGTGTGTTTCAGTCAATCTGCCTGTTCTGTTCCTCACTCTGTCTCTGGTGAATCCTCTCACCCACCACAACTCTGGCCTGTAACACAGTTCTTGTATGCATAAATAAATCAATCTTAAAAAAAAAACAATATATAATTCATTTAAAAAATACTTCAGATGATTTACTAGGCAGCAATTTGAGAACTCTTGGTATATTATTTCATTTTCTTTATAAAATTAGAAGTATTTGAGTTCATTAGTCTTTATGGAAGATACTTTAATTATTAGCAATAGAAACAATTATCTTGTCCTAAAGAAGATCTATATTTAGGTTGTATTCCAACTGAAAATTTATGTCTCTGATGACAATCATCAGTTATAAAAACAGAGGAAGACAGACATACTCCAATAAAAACATACTTTTTGTAATTGCTATAGAGTGATTTTTATTCAGTTGTCAATGATGATGTAAACATTTGGGAACAATGAACTTTCTTAAAAAGTAATTTACTGGTAGACTTTTTACTACCTGCTTTCTAACAAGAAGTAGTGCAAAGGGAGGAGAAGCGAGAGCGCTCACTCACCTTGGCATAGATGCAGCTGTCATTGAGTCTCTGCAGGGAGCAGTTCTTATCACAGAGAGGACACATGAAGACTTCAGTGGCCTTGCAAATTTCTTGGCTTGAGAAATCAAATTAAAAAAGAAACCATGAAGCTCCATTTCTAGGAAGTTGTTTAGACCATATGGCAATTCATTGGGAAGCAGCAAGGCAGAGAACAAAAGAAGAAATGGAAATAATACGGAGCAGCAGACACGTAAGGGAGATTGATGGACTGACTTCCATCCAAATTTTTCTGATTTTCCGATACAAAGTATCTGTTTGCACCGATTTCTTAAACATACAGTTTCATGGCACTAAGGATAATTTTGCGAGGAACATCTAAAGGAATTTTAATCAAGTTCATAGATTTGGAACTGGCTGAACTAAAATCCAATCTGACTATTCTGATTTCTCAAATCTATGTATCTTGCTGTGAATCTTGCTGTCTTAGAATAACCAAAATAAACAATACCATAATTCACACAACTGTTCAACGCCCACTACAATCCATTGGTACATAATGATCACTAGAAATTATGGAAGTTGAAATTTGTTGTAGTGCCTTGACCCATACTGTCACAATGATAGACATAATTTTTTTTTTACTTCTATATATTGTAGAAGTAAATGTAGAGAACATTTGTCTCTTTGGTTTTATCTGCCTTTTAAACTTCTAAATATAAATTATGTATAACTTTGTTACAGGAATCAATAACAATTTCTCAAAAGTCCTGGCCTGAGAGTTCAAAGCACTTAGTATACACTGGGTAAATTGCCATTAAATAAATTTGCTCTATAGAAGTTAAAAATAATGTAAAGGCTATTGAAAGTATGTCTGGGAATGCAGTGTTAACAGAGGTTAACTAGTGATGTTTATAGCAAGATTTGCTGTTTTAAAAATTTACATATTAAAGATTGAAAAATTGAAGGAAGAAATACACAGTTGACCCATGAAAGATGAGTGAATAATAAGATTTTGGAAATATTTAGAAATGCTAAATATCAGATTCCAGTAAAAGAGGAAATATAAGAAAAATCGGCATTCCAGAAGGTGAAAAAATAGACAAGAAAGTAGAGACCCTATTCGAAGAAATAATAGCTGAGGGCTTCCCACACCTAACAAAAGAATTAAACATGGATTTTTAATTAATAGAAAATTGAAATTTCTAAATGTGAAATGACTTCACCAAGATACATCATTGTTCAATTATCAAAAGAGGAAGAAAAATACACTAAAGGATATAAAAGAGTGACGAAAATAAAAGGACGGCTATAACATGCAAATGTACTTAGATCAGAGTTTCATCAGATTTTTAAGTAGATACTCTCAAGGCTAGAAGAGAGTGACATATTTACAATTCTAAATGACCCCCCAAAAAATGCCACTCAAGAACACCCTATTCTGCAAAATCATCATCCAAATATGATGGAAAAAAGACTTCCCAAAAACAAACAAAAAGAAATTAATTTTACTATCAACAGACCTACCCTATAAGAAATTTTGAAATAATTTCTTCTACATGGAAAGAAAAAAGACAGGAACAGAAAACCTTGAGGAAGATTATAACCATGCAAAATCAGAAGTACAAGCCAGAATAATGAGGCAATAATAAAACATTAAAGGTAGAGGATGGAATCTATACAGCCAAATGACAGTGAGTCGATATCAGCACTATTTTAGATACAGGAAGTTTGAAACAACCTACGTGATAACCACAAAACAAAAATATAGAATAAAACCACTCAGAAGAAATGAAGAACCTGAGAAAACCACTAAGGAAAGACACAAAAATTGGAAAACCAAAACTGGAAATATATGGAAAAAAACACTAAAACAGAAACAAAAGACAGAATCCCAATAAATAAGCCTCATACATCAATAATTAACATGAATGCATATTCTGTAAATTCACCAATTAAAAGAACAAAAGTGACATATTGTATTAAACAGAATGGTTCATCTATATTATGCATACAGGAATTAAACTTCAGATCTGAAGACAAACATAGACTTAAAGTGAAAGACTGGAACACAGATTTCAAGTATATTACAACACAGAGAAAAAAGCAGGAACTGTTGTTCTCATATCTGATAAATTAGATATTCAGTAAAGAAAGTCATCAGGTATAAAGGTAGGCACCAAATAATGATCAAGAAAATAATTCATCAGGAAGATATAATTTCATCAATATTTATGCACCCACTACATGTGCACCCAAATACATAAAACAACTATTGACAGATCTACAGCAACACATTGACAGCAACACAATAATAATAGGGGATTCCAACATGCCACTGACATTAATGGTTAGATCAGACAGAAAGTAAAGGAGGATGTAACGGCCTTACATGGAGTAGAGGATCAAATAATTTTAATAGACATTTACAGAGCCTCCCATCCCAAAAGAAATGAATGCACATACTTTTGAATACACGTTCTTTTCAAATGTACACAGGACATTCTCTAGAATAGGTCATATTTTGAGCCATAAACTACGTTTCAAAAATACATCAATAACATAATTATATAGAACATCTTTTCCAATCACATTGGTATAAAGTTAGAAGTCAACCAAAAATAAAAAAAAAATACTTGGAGACTAATAAAAATAAAGAGACTGTGTTTCTCTAAAAGCACTGTTAAAAGATAAGTACACAGCAACACAAGACACCAGTAAACAAGAAATACCTCAAATAAACACTCTAACTTTATACCTTAAGGAATTAGAAGAGAAAAACAAATGAAGCCAAAATCAGTAGTAGGAAGAAACTAATAAATTAGAGCAGAAGCAAACAAAATAGAAACCAAAATGACACACAAAAGATCAAATAAACAAAATTGATAAGCACTGAGCTAGGCTCATTAAGGAAAGTGAGAAACCCCAAATAAAAAGAATCAGAAATGAAATTAATTTGACTCTAAACTAACAGACATCAGAGAAATACAAAGGATTATAAAAGACTACTATGAACACCTATATGCAGATTGTACAACTTAGAAGGCATGTACACACTATCAGAATCAAGACTGAATTACAATGAAAGAGGCAGGTGAACCAGACTTATCACAAGCAGAGAAATGTGAAAGAGTAATCAGAAGTCTTCCTAAGAATAAACTTAGGGAACTCTACCAAACTTAAATGAGGATCTAGTATTTATCCTTTCCAAACTCGTCCAAAAAAAAGGAGGAAGAAAAGTGCCCAAATACATTTTATGAGGCTAATATTACCTGGATCCAACCTAAATGCCCACTTACAGATGACTGGATGAAGGAATCTGTGGAATATATACTCAATGGAATACCTATTCACTTATTTTAAAAAAGATGAAAAATTCCTTTTAGTACAAAATGAGGTCTAAGTAGAATAAGTCAGAAAGAGAAAGTTACTGGATGGTTTCACTGACTTGTGGAATATAAATAAGAAAAAAAAACATAACAAAACATAACAAAAACACATTTTAGAGTCTGAAAAACAAAGTGGTTTCTAGATCAGATAGAAAGGGAGGGAGGAGAAGAAATAGGAAAGAAGATAATCAGGTATTGGAGCTGGAGCAGCCCATACAAAAGTGATATAAACACTCCTTTGTAGCATAATGTTCTTTAGCATTTCCAATCAAATTGGGCACATTAAATCACAATATAGACTGAAATGAAAGCACAATTTCTAAGTCAACTATTATTGCATCCTAAGGTTTAGGATGATGATTTTGGAAGTACAACTTCATTCTCCTACTTCAGTCACCATAAAGGGTTTTGTTGGAAGCTAGTGGTTCTCCAGCACCATTGTAACAAAAGCCAGTCTAGTGATTGTTAATATTTCTGTAATTTTTGATAGACCGGGACCAGTTTCAACCCATTATGAAAACTTAAAGATGCATTAAATTTTTATCACTAGATTGAAAATACTTAAAATGTTTCATAGTATTTTTTAAAAATGTGGGCTATGAATTTTGAATACCACCACCACCCCTCCAAAAAAAAATATAAAGGGAAATTTTGTGTTAAATTCCTTTTCTGGTGTAATGTTAAATTGTTAAGATTATTAGTGTATAGCTGCTGAACATAATCCTAGTTTTAAGATACAATTACTTAGCTTTTATTGGTGACATTAGATTTGCAGTTGCATGAAATAACTAAATTCCCATTGCAATTATTAACTGAAGCTTTGTCTTTAAGCAAAAAGTTGTTTGTGAATATAAATTTTGTGGTCAAGTAATGCTGTGTCTGTCAGTATAGGAGGACAGAAATGCTTTGCTTCATCACTGAATTTACTGGATATGTTACACTTTTGCAAAATACAATAATAGGTATTTGATAGAGCATAGAAAAAAATAAAGAGTTTGAGATTATCATACATGTCTTTGACTTAGCCACTAGAGGGAGCTACAGTGCCCAGCATGTTTATTTTTCAGTCTAGTAATACAAATGTGACTCTTTTGTTTTATACCCATTATTAAAAATATACATTAAGGGCTAAACACAAGGAAATAATAATAGTCACGGGTGAAGATAATAGGAAGGAGCACTTTGTCCATTTGAGGTGAATGTGTGGACCCTCTTCAGGGTCATGTTGCCTCTTGTGATGGTGTTAATATTACAAAGCACAGAATAAGATGCTTGATGAAAACTATTTTGGGGAAATGTGACAGTGTGGAATTAGATTTAGGGGAGGCATAAACAAGTCAAGGGTTTTAAAATTGGATATAACCATTAGGGAAATCAAGTCAAATCAAATAACAATGAGATATTACTTCATACCTGTAGGACTGCTATTATCAAAAACAAAAAACATAAGTGTTGGGAAGCATGTGGAGAACTTTAAACACGTACACATTTTTGTTGGAAAGATGGTGCAGCCAGTATGGAAAATAATAAGATGTGTCCTCAAAAAGTTTTAAAATTGTGTAATCTATCCATCCGACCTCTAAGTATATACCTAAAGGAAATGAAATTAAAGTGTCTCAAAGAAATACCTGCACTCTAATGTTCACTAAATAATTATCTACAATAGCCAAGATATGGACCTATAGCTTTCGAGAAACTGGCCAATCCTGAGGATCACATAAATTTCTAGGTGAGTTCTAAAGCTAAAGAGGCAAGTTTAGATCAGAAAGTTGGGGTTTTTGATCTTTGCACTGGACTTCAAACCCAGGACCTGATGAATAATGATAGTTACTGCTTATTTATTTTCATATTTCTATTACATGTGTCTGTCCAGGGACAAATCTCACCAAACTTGGATAAGACCAAAAATCACATGTAAATATATACAATAAATAATCTACAACTTGATGGCTATATAGTTCTAACAAGAAAACAAGAGATATTATCTCAATTTATATGAATATACATGGTAGAAACATAAGAAAAATATAGACCAATTCATAGCTTATTAACATTTTATTAACTTACAATGAACAAAAAGAGCTTACTAAAATAATACAAAAACAAAGCAACAGCCCTGTGTCCTCTCCCCACTCACCATGATAACACTTATAACTAAACCATGTCTGACACCTTGAATGGAACATTTCAGCCCCATGATGTTTTGAAAGTCAAGATATTCAGTGATGTTTATCTTGGTTTAGAATAGCAAGTGTGACAAGATCTTAATTATAGTGTGACAGAAGTAGCAGTAATATAATACCATAAAGCACTGAGGGAAAGAGGTGGCTAATGCCTGTTAAAACACTTCTTGTACCAAAGGCTAAGAATACTTATCTCATATTAAAGGATCCCAATTTACTCCACTGCTACATAAATCACTAGGAATAGCCAATCTATTCCTTTCATTACCTTTTGTCCTTTTTTAACTTTGTAAGGGTGGAGGGTTAAAGTTTGTGAATCTGCTCTCTGTGGAACCAATGTGAACAGCAGTTGTCTATGAATAATTTCCTGTCTTCATTAATTCATTTTAAAAAGATTTTTTTATAAAGCCTTAAGACTCCAAAAAAAAGTCTGCTAGAATTTATAATCGAATTCAATAATATTGTAGGATATAAAATCAATAAATGTATGTTAGTTGCATTTCTATTCACTAATGATATAGTGTCAAAAATAAGAATAAAAATAAGGACAACCTAATTTAGAGCTCTATCAAAAATAATAAAATTACCTGGGAATCAATTTATCTGATGAGGTAAAAACTCTATACACTGAAAACTATGAAACATTATAAAAATATAAGACACAAAGAACTGGAAAGATATTCTATGTCCATAGATTGTATGCTTTAATATCACTAAAATGCTCATACTACACAAAGGTTTCTACATATTCAATACAATCTCTATCAAAATTATAATAGCTATATTTTTCATAGAAATAGAAAAAGCAATCTTAAAATTGTGAAAGACGACAAAAGATGCCAAGTAGTCAAAATTATCTTGAGAAGGAAGAACAAAGTTAGCGGCACTACAACACTGGTTTCAAATAAAATCACAAAGTTATAATAATCAAAACAATATGGTAGTTAAAAACAGACACATAGATCAATGGAACAGGATAAAAAGTGTGGTGGGCCCTTAACTCGGATTATGACCCTGCCTTAGAAACCATTGTAATACATTCCTCAGGGTCATGATGATGGCTTGTCCAGTGCTTAATGACATCTCTGCTCCTTCTAAGAATGCTGATAATGTCACCTAATGAACATTCAAGGGTCATTTTAATTGGCAGTACAGAAGAAAGCAACTATTCTAAAAATATCTTCCAAAGAAGATATACAAATCAATAGGTACATGAAAAAAGGCTCATTATCATCAACCATTAGTGAGGTGCAAATGAAATTCACAAAGAGTTATCACATAATACTTAGTAAGATGGATATCACTAAAAAGAAAGATAACAAATGTTGGATATGAAGAAAAGGGCACTCATGTGCATTCAGTTGGAATGTAAATTGGTGTAGCCACTATGGAAAACTGTATGGAGGATGCTTGAAAATTAAGAACAAAACTATTACATAACCAGTAATCCCACTTCTGGTTATATACCCAGAGGAAATGAAAACGGAAGCTAAGTCTCTACTCCTATGTTCATGGTAGCCTTATTTCCAATAGCCAAGATATGTGAACAAACTAAAAGTTCATCAGCAGGTGAATAGATAAAAAAGATGTGAGAAATATACACATATATTTACCAATATATGAATGATGGAATATTATTCATTCATAAGAAAGAAACCCTGACATTTGTGTCAAGATGGATGACGTCTGAATGTACTTCAGACTCATTATGCTTAATGAGATAAACCAGACAAGAAAGAAAAACACTGTCAGTCATCACATACGAAGCTAAAGAAAAATAATCAAACTCAGAGTAGAAAAGTAGTAAAAAAAAAAAGTGTGTTTTTCTTTTCATAACACTGTAAGTCTAAACTGCAACCTCTCTTCTTAGTCTCAGGAGCTAATGATTGAACAACATACAGATAAAGTCCTAAAAGGGAATGGATGTTTCCAATGGGCAGAAATTTGTCCAGAAAAATGTGTCTTCTATCATGGTAGTAGATTTGAAAAACTATGCAATAAACCAGTGATTTGGTGAAATACTTTTTGAATAGAAGGCACTCTTTTTTTTCATGCTATCACTTAGCTTTCATGAAGTACAAGGGACTCTGAGATACCAAATCAAGGAATTAGTTATAAAACAAGATTCAACTCAAGAACAATAAAAGTATGTTTTTAGTCAGCATTATTATACATACAAACATATATATGTATTTCCTTAATGAAAATTCAAGAAAATGATTTTATGATCTCAGAACTGTTGAAATCAGTCACCCAATAGTCAGACCCTGATTAAAACATGGACCAAAAAAAAAAAAAAAACAACATGGAACAAAGGAGAAAAAAATTGCTGAGCTGCTGAGTTTGAAGGAATAGGTAAATGCTTTTTCATATTTGGATTTTATCATAGAATGAACTTGGTGACATCCTTCTGATATATTAAATAGAACATGCTGTTAAGAGGACTGTTTAATGCCAGAGTAACTCTTGTCTCTGCTGAATAAATATGTGTTTCCTATATCTAAATCTTGAGTTATTTCAACTTTAATAGAAGATTTACCATTGTAATAAATGTTTGGTTTCTGTCAAATTTTATTTCACTAACAACTTGACATCTTAAGTTACTGCTAAAAAAATAAGTATCTGTTCCTAGATTAGTGCAAAGTAGAAAGTGATTGTATGTTCTTTATGTACTCAGGAGAAGTAAGGAGATTGCAAAGGGCAAGATTTATAGATAAGAATATTTTGTTTAGACATCATTTACCACCTTAGGTTCTGTCATCAGGAGAAAAGAATATTTATTTCCAAGGGTGATAGTGAAAGTTATAAAAGTTATATATGAAACAAGCTCTGTATAATGCATATAAAGGAAACAGGTATTAAAAATGTGGTTACTATGATTGAACTAGTGTGTTGATAGGGCATTCTAAATTACTGAATGCTATACAAATGTAAATTATATAAAAAGTTCATTGTGTTTTTAATGTATGGGCTATACTAGAAATAAAATCTGGCTTAATTAGAAATACTCTTGGAAGATACCCGAGATAATTTGCATATAGAAATATGGAAGTGACCTTTTTTACAGTACTTCTCCCCTTCCAAAAAATAAAAATACAACAGCAAGTAAACTATAGTTCTATCAATTCTTTGGGTAAGCATTATCATAAAGCTTTTGCCTAATCAGAAGAAAGGTCAATATTTTGAAATTACTATGTTAATTAATAGCTTACCTTACTTGACTTGCATTCATTGTTAATATTCCATAGAAGAAAACACACAAGCCAACAATTGCTGCAGGAATCAACATGCCAGTGTACCACCCCAGCCAAGCAAAGTACAGTCCAATCTTCTCACCAAAGTATAGTCTGCACAAGAAAGCAAATCTTTAAGGCAACAAAGCCAAAAGTACAAATATTGATGTCACACCTACACAGAATTTCAGAGGGACACGAGGCTACCAGCTCAGTTCCTGGCCAGCTCCATCTGTGGTGTTTTAATATCCCTACTTGTTAATTAATTTGAACATTCTATTTTAATTCATTCCAAAAATATTTATAGTTAGGGACTTAGTCTTTTAAAATAGGTTTCCAGTAAAGGAAGAAACTAGGATCTCTTCTGGCCATTCTCAGGGCTATTTTGAGTATCCATTCCTCTCTATCTATGTGTGATTGATTTTTATTTTAATTATTTATTTTATTGAAAGAATTCTGATTTACAACACTATCTATGTCTTAGAGATATAGGTTCACACCTCTTCCAATGTACATTACCATACTATTGTTTGATCTCTTAGCTTTGTCATGTCCAGTGTAACCAATTCCCTAAAAGTTCCTCTCAGTGAAATGACCGATAGTGCCTTCATTTACTCTAATTGTTATCTGATACAGATGGTTTAGTAAGTGAAATAATTTGAATTCTAAGAAAATGCAACATAACAGCATAATATGTCTTCCATGATAGATGTATGTGTGTATAATACCTGATCAAGTCCAGGGGCTGGTGCTTATACCACATTCCCCAGCGAGCCCAGCGCTCATATAGCAAGTGTCTGTTATTCTGAGGTCCATGGGTTTTGATGGGCTGGTTACTCTTGTAGGCTCCCTGAAACAGAAAAAGTAAAATACATCGATACCCATTCTCTTAGTGAAATTGGAAAGGAATAGGAATAGCTTTGCTTTTTTTTTTTCCCCTTATGAAATGATTTAACAACTATCAAAAGCTTTAGAAATTGTGAACTTAAGGCCATCACTGGGATAATATAGTTGATAATTTTATATATCTCTAATTAAAAATATTTGGATAGTCTCTTTAAAGTCCTTTCTATAGCATCTGTGAGATCTTAAGATCTAATTTTAAAGCTTTTTCTTAAAACTAAGAAATTTACCAACAAAACTCCACACCACTATTAAAATTATCAAAGTGAAGGAGAGTAAATGCTCATCCAAAAAGTCTAAGAGGCTGAAGTTGACAGACATAGTCATGTTTTTTTTAAATTCTAGAATCCTTGAAACTTACTTAGAGTAAAATATCCTAAAAGTCTGTCATATGGGTTACAATTTCAGAAATGTAGATTTTAGGCTTTTGTTGTTGTTTCCAGATTTTCAGGTATCATAAAGTGGTGGGTTATAAACCAGGAATGTGTCCTGTTAGGTGTGGTATTGGCTCTCAAACTGGGTCAAACATAGAGCTTTCTGCTGGAGCAGAAGGCCATGGCCAGAGTGACTGAGCAATGTCTATGAGTTCCTTACAGACTGTGAGACTGATACCAAGCAAAATGCAAAATATTTATGGAGCATAGAAGTTAGCACACAGATACAAGATTATAATGAGGTTTCCAGAAAGGTCCAGGGCCACTTTGTAACTAAACCCTCTGGGAGAGAGAGGACAGCCAAATTTAAATGAAAACAAACAAAAAACTGGATCAAACATTGGGATGAGAGGTGTTTGTTTGTTTTAATGGAAACTGAATTTCAATGTTACCTCATGTGGAGGGAAAGCTGCGATATATGACCCATTGTTTATAAGTTTACAGATACCTGGAAAGAGAAGGAAAAAACAGTTCTTGAGTCAGATTAAATGAAAACTTCCCTCTCAAGCAGCATGCATATACTTGAAACAAAAATTGGATTTAGAGACTTAAAATGACCCAAGGACTTCCATGACCACATCACCTATGAGGACAGTTAGGTTGTGAAAGAGACTGATACTAAGTGCCCAGTTGTGTTTTTAAAACAAATGTAGATTTGAAAGATGACAACATATGATTTCATTTTCCCTGAAATTATGGAGCATTTTAATAACCACTTATTTGATATGACACAATACTGGAACAACTTTTATTTTTCACCTCAACAACAAATGTTGATCAAATAGCAGAGAAATTCCACATCTTAAGAAAAGTAACTCAGAGATTTTGGTACTGAGAAGTCTTTCCTTAATATCCAATACTGAGTCAAAGAGACAAATAGATATAAATTTTAAGTGTTACTGAAAATTTCCTCCATTTTAGTGAGATGTATATACCTATGTATATACATTTATATATATGCATGCACATGTTTAAGAGAGGACATTTTTATACTTTTTTGAATTTATTGCATGTTTTATAAAGTATATTATACTTAATAATAAATAATAAGTCACCATATTTACTTTTAGAAACTACATAGGCATGTAATTTTATTATTTAGACAGATTTTGCCTTTTTTATTTTTGTTTAAAAAGCTATTATATGCCAATTTGGGGGTAAGATTTTAGTGTTTAATTTAGCTATTTTGACTGTTCAGTTAAAATTGAATTACTAATCAGAGAAGAAAAAGATCTGAAGTTCCTCTTTAAGAAACAGCTGTCTTGAAAAGGTTTACTTTACTTACGTGACACTCTAGTTAATGCAAATAAGTGGAGGTTGGTATGTTTTCACTAGATACAAACTTTTTATTTTGAAGAATTCTAAGACAGGGGTAACATTTAATCTCTTTAGCATCTTTTAGGTTTTCATCCTAACAATTAAAAGATCAGTTTGTTTGTTCTGCTCAAGCTATGGAAACTTTATAATGTTACTTAATTTTTGTAGGTGAAATGTCCTCAGTTTTCTTTTGTACCATACATGTAGTAGCATACTCAAATCCTTAAAACAACATCTACATTTAGAAAAAGTTCATTATTATTTTGCCTTCTAGAAATATACTCAAAAATATTTCTTACATGCATTTCTAGAATTTTTCATTCTTAAGTATGTTTAGAAAATGGGATTACATTAGATTTGTACTTTTGTAATGATTTTTTTTTACCTGCTGATGCATTGTGGATATCTTTCAAAATCAATAATCATAATTTTTAATCTTTATGAGTGAAGGGGCTATGTGATACAGTTTATATAGTATATAACATTAACAGATGTTTTACACATTTGTGCTGTGTGAATAAATGTCAATTATTTATAACAGAAGCATAATATGGATATAATATGACTTGTCAGTACCTAATGAGGGATTGTGAAAGTATTTTCAGTTTTGTTCTATGACAAAGTCACAATAAACAAATTTCTACATATATTGTTACTCAAATTCTAGTTATTTCTTTGGGATACATTTTAAGAAATAAGGTTTCTTTTCCAAAGATTTCACACATTTCATATTTTACTACATATGACCAAATGCTTTTGCAAAAGCTTTTTTGATTATTTTATCAAAAGGCAGAAAAAGACAAAGTGTGTCCAGGTGTTATACCCTCATATTTAATCCCTGAAGTCAAAGTTTCCACTATTAAAACAATATTTCTGGGGGGAGTGAGCATCAGTGAATTCTCTTTCTTGGTCTATAATTAGTGTTCTTACCCACTTTGGATATCCCATTCTCATATTTGGTGCGCTGCAGCATGTGGTAGACTATCCTGCTTCGAGTGGCATTGCTGAAGAAGGTGTCCTTATTGTTTATTATGAAGCTGTTAAGATGAGGGTATTGATTTTAATATTTAAAGCAGAGCACAGAATCCAGCAACTGCTGCAGGTTCCTGGATATCATCCATTTGTTTTCTTCATTAAAATGAATGCATGTGACATACACTAAATCAGGAAAGAAACTACCCTCATATATATATTAGCAAAGAAAAAATACACTCATAAATAATACAAGGCATTATCAAATATTCATTTTAATATCATTCAGAGTATAAGGAACTCTAGGTATCCTCATATTTCTCATTTACTATGGCACAAGGAAAGGATAGATTGACTGTTGGAGCCCATAAATTTTGTACTACCTTAAGCAATGTAGTTCCAAGAAGAAAAGATTAAAAATTGATGCCATTTCTCAATACCACAATTTCCATGTTAACTTATCTTGTTTTCAGCTCTTTAGCAATGAGTAATGGTTCGTGCTCCCTCTTCAAGCCCTATACTGTCTCCACAAAGGAAGAGTTGCCAGAAGGAAATGTGAGATCCAAGATGTAAAGAGCGAAAGGGTGATTCCAAGAGGAAAGGAAAGATCTGCTACAGCATTTAAAGCATTTACTTCATGAAACACTGGGAGTCTTAAAAAAAAAAAAAAGAAAGAAAAATGGAGTGTTTTGGGCCTCATTCACTTTTGGAAATTCCTGCTTGCGTTTTTTTTTTTTTTTTAATGTGTGAAAGAGATCATTTTGTCATGTAGTTAACCCTTAAGCATTAAGTCTTCTATAAACTCTTCTTACTCTTCACCACTCACATTAAACATTTCCAAGCTAAGTAACATAGTAACATTTTCTAACTGCTTCTCTCCAGCTTTGCACTATGCCTTTTATTTTGGATTTCACTGGTTCTTGCTTGGATTTGAGAATGTCTTCTTAACTGGATATACAATTTTCCACCTGACTTTTTTTTTTTTTTTTACTTATGTGTACAAGAGCTGGGGTACAGGCCAGAGTCACGGGAGGTGAGAGGATTCACCAGAGACAGAGTGGGGAGCAGAACAGGCAGACTGACTGAAACACACTGCCGAGGGTAGCAGTGGGCGAGGAAGGAGAGGTCTGCTACGCCATGTGGGTCCCCTCCCTGGCCGGCGGCAGGGATCGAACTCGTGCTGCAGTGGTTGCGGTTTGCTTCATAGTGTGTTGCTTAACCCGCTGCGCCACCAGGGAGGCCCATCCACCTGACTTTTGAGGGATAGTTCTGACCCCTGGAACTCTTCATTAGATGCCTAATTAAATTTCTTATTTTTCTTTCAGCTCCTCTATTTTTGCTTTTCATCCTCTCACTCTTTCTTGTAGCTATGACTTGTATCTGACATTTGTCAAGTTGAAGGATTTATCCCTTCTTCTACCTTGTTTTAATGATAATCTGTATTACTGTCCATATTTTTGGATTCTGGTTTCCTCTAGTATTCTGAAATTTTACTTTTATATTTGTACTTAGATGCAAGTTAACAACTCTGTGCCTGGTTAAAGGAAGGTATCCGAAAAAACCAAAACAAAACAAAACATCTGCTTAATTCTTTCACCATCATACTTGAGTCAATTTTCCTTGGTAAAATATTTCTGTAGCAGATAAGTATATTTTCTATAAAATATACTAAGCAGTTGATATTAAATAAACAAGTTACATAATTTCAGTGAATTTCTCTGAAGGTAAAGAACATAATTAACAGAGAATGACCAGCACAAGGGACTGTAGAAAAAATTTTCATACAAAGTCTCTCTGAGATGATGATATTTGAATGGAGTGGAATGATAAGAAGGGATATGCCATGTGAAGATCTGGGGGAAGGGCATGCTAGGTGAAGAGAAACAGTAAGAACAAAGACTCTGAAATGAAACTGAGCTTGAGGTTTGATGGATAGAACCAGATTGTATGCCTGAAGAAAGTAAGCATATGCTTGGAAGAAGTTGGGTAAACTATAGATGAGATAACAGGATAAGGCAGGGTCATATAGCCATATTCACATGGGAGATAAGAAATATGAACAATATTCTAAGAGCAAATGAGAGGCCATTAGGGGCTTTTAAGCAAGGCGGTTGTATGATCTGATTAAAATTTTGAAACAGCACTCTAATTTCTTGGGCTCAAAAGGAAAGAGTTGTTTTTTTTGTTTGTTTGTTTGTTTGTTTGTTTTTTAATTTGGTGTGTCAGCCTTAAGTGCCTGGAAAAGTCTAGTAGAATGTTGAAGAATCTTCCATGAAATTATGACTTCTTGCTAAACCTGGAATTTTTTTTCAACGTTTGACTTTCCAGTCTTTCCAAACAATTAGAAAGGATGCTTCTAGATTCACCTCTGAGAATAATAAGATAAACTGAATATTTATAAGAGGAGAGTTTCCCATCAATTATTGGCTCAATGACATGTTTGGTGGTCTGGAAATTTGCAATTAACTGTCTCTCAACTCATATCCCAGGAAACAAACAGTTCAACCTGGAATAGAGCACAGCAAAGTAGTACCTAAAATTAAGGTATTAGAATACACTGTTCATTTTTCTATCTTTATATTTACAATATTTTATTTATTAATTTATTTTTGTCTGACACGTAGACTGGGAATACCATGAAAGCAGGTACTGAGATTAAGAATCCTTAATTTGTATCATGAAGAAACTCAGTAAGTACTAACTGAAAAATAAATTAATAGAGATATGTAAGATACACGGATACAGGATGAAAGGTAGATGGATATATAATTATAAAACAAATACCCCCAAATTTATCTTTTAGTTTAATTTTGTAAGATAAAACTAAAATGGATAGTTTCAAATAGGCACCTATTAATTGTTATTATAAGTATTATAACATTAATTGGAACAATCCACCCCAAACACACTATTTATAGTATTGTTATCTGAACTGGGTAACATTGCCACAGTAATTATTTTGAACTAGTTAGGAGCTAACTAGACTGTCAGTCTGTGAGTTTACAATTAATTATTATTTGGATATCTCCAAGTCACAATTATGAATAATTAATACTCACTGAATGTTGTTCCTAAATTAAGTATACATTTTAATAAGACAATACTTGTTCTGATATTTGACAAACAATGGAACTGACCTCAGATATTTCTGTTCTATCAACAATTTTCAAATGATGAAATATATCAAGGCAGGCAGTGTGGAAAAACAGCTGGGAACTAACTCACTGGTGAATCCGTGCACGGCTGAAGGGCCCAGTGTAGCAGTCTGACTCCTCCAGGTCTGGAAAAGCTGATTTGTCAAGAACCATTGGGTTCTGGGACATCCATTTTTTAATTCTTCTAAAGTAACTTTGCACCCTGGAACAAAGTCACATTGTAGAACTGGATTTGGCTGCAATCTTGAGTCAAGACTCACTTACATTAATATTCTAAAAAAGAATTCAAAATAATCCAAAACAACAAAAACATGCACATATACACCTGAACCCACACATTCCTCCTGCTGTCACACCAAAGAGATAAATCCCCAAGCTAACCCAGTCATGCTTTTGTTTCAACTCTTTCAGGGCAACTGGGCTAACCTCATGAGAAACATCTTATGGAAATTATTACGGAATTTTTTTACATAATGATGGTGATAAGAAAAATATTTTTAAAAAGGCAGGGCAATAGATCAAAGTTTTGTGTGTAATATGTAACTAGATACATGCTTTCCTCTGTAGGTATTAGTTATACATTGCTCCTGAACCTTTAAAAAAATATTTAGAATTGTTGTGGATCAACCAAAGTGGAGACAGAAAAGAAGAGCTACAATGCACTTCCTCAGAAGCACTGGGAACTGCAGGTATGAGGGAAACAGCAACAGTTTTGTAATTGAACAAAACAGGGTTTTAAAGGCTTTCTGCATTGTAGTAGCACTGTGAATTTGTACAAGTTATTTAACTTTTTGCTTCAATATCGTCACTCATAAAAATAACAATAATACTGACCTTACTGGATAGTTGAGAGTGGACTTTTGCGTCAATATCGTCACTCATAAAATAACAATAATAATACTGACCTTACTGGATAGTTGAGAGTGGAACATTAGTTTTAAAGAGAGTTCAGGCAAAGAGCTTTTGCAGCACTTTTAAAGTTTCAATGGGCCTATGACTCACCTGAAAGTCTTTTAAAAATGTAGCTACTGATTCGATAGCCCTTAGGTGGGGGCTAAGACTGCTTTTTCTGCTAGCTCCGAAGGGAAGCTCACACACTGCTTACTGACAGCACTTTGAGCGATGGGTTAGCATAGAGAGCAAACATAAAATATTAAGACACTGTTTTAGGACTTCAGGACCTCTCACAACAGAATACTCTGGCCCCAACTTATATTACATTCGTAACCCCATAATCCAGTTCTACTGTGGTATTTGCACTGCTGGAATCATGTTTTTTTAAAGGAGAAAAAGAAAGCAAAAGAAAGATTGACTCAAGATTGAATCTGCAAACAAATTCTGAGTTCCTGTTCTAACAGCTGTGTTTGCTAAAAATAAATACACAATATATACACACTCTTTATAAGGTTCTGTTCTGGCAATTTTTGGCTTATCCTGCAGTAGTAAAAATATCAGGATAGGATATTTTATTAAACAAGTACAATTCATTTTAATATTTGGCCAATTCTGCTTTATCTTTAAAAATTTTAGTTCAGTTATGTGTAGACAGCTATATAATATTGTATCTTAGGAATTATTTCATTGTTAAAATTACTGTATTTAATTTGAAATAAGAATCAAGTCCTGGTGTAAAGTTTAGCATGTTTAAACATTTTTTTTAAAAGATTTATTTATTTATGCATACAAGAGCTGGGGTACAGGCTGAAGTCACAGGAGGTGAGAGGATTCATCAGATAGAGCAGGGAGCAGAACAGGCAGACTGACTGAAACACACTGCCGAGGGCAGCAGTGGGCGAGGCAGGAGAGGTCTGCTGTGCCATGTGGGTCCCCTCCCTGGCCGGAGGCAGGGATCAAACTCGTGCTGCAGTGGTTGTGGTTCGCTTCATAGTACATTGCTTAACTCACTGTGCCACCAGGGAGGCCCATGTTTAAACATTCCTTTTGCCAAACAAGGTTATCATTTAGAGGTTAAGAAGATATTGGTATGGAAGGGAACAACTAATTTCCTTCTAGTCTAAAACAATCAATGAACAGTATTTCAGGTGTTCATTTTGCTTTTCATTTTAAAGAAAGCCTCTGAAATTACAAAATGTTACTGTACCCCAAGGACTAGAGCACAGACATAGAGAAAACATTAAATGGGCTACAACTTATCAATTTTGCCGACTGAAGTGAACAGTGGGAGGAGTTGGAGATGAGCATCTTAGTACCGAACTATACTCATGGGAACTGGGTCAAGTATTCTAAACTTTGATCTTCAGTTTCCTCATCTCTAAAGGGAGGAAGTAATTTCATCTGTCCATTTCTTTAGGTGGCTAGGAGATCAATCAAATAAAGGGGCACATTGTTAGCCCTTAATGCTAATGATGACAGCACCCAAGTTTCTATTACCTTTGACAAAATTACAGACATGCTAGAAGTGAAAATGAATTTTAAAAATATTAAAGAAATGAAGAGGACTTTCAAATTGTATTTTTACAGGACCTTTAGACTTAATTTTTTACAGAAAAGAAATGGTATTATCAGTGTGGCCTTCATACACAAATCCCCTAGGAGGGAGTAAATGATGTCTGGGGGTAAAGTGTTGTCAGATCTAGATTTGAATTCCAGCATGAATTTAGTTTATTATTTCTTTATTATTATTCACTTATTTTTCTCATCTCTAAAGTGAAGAGATATTTTGAGAATTAAATAGATAATGCCTGACACTACAGTGCCCAACACAATGTAAATTATGTGTTTATGGTAACAATGAGGAAAAAAGAATATCATTATTAATACTTCTACTACTATAATCACCACCATCATGCCACTAGCATAACTGAATGCTTCATCTATGCTTTACCAAATCTTTATAATGTTGGCCATCACACAAGCTCGAGTTTGTGGTAGACTGTGAAGATGACTTCGAGACCGAAATTTAAGTTTCTTTGCTAAAATCAGTGGAAAACAGATAATTTTGTGGCACCTGAAAATATCTGGATCAAAGAATCAAAATTGCTTGTATGAGCACAAAGTCTACCAAACCAGCTATGAAATTTGGGGATGAGGTGTGGGGTGAGGTGGGGGATGGTGATAATGGGGTCACTTGTTTACCCTGATCTGCAAAACCAGCCACTCTTTGTTCTGCTCTGGTGAAAGGTCATTTGGAGGATGCTTTAATAATTGAATGTGAAAGTTCTTTGTAAACAAATGATAACTACAGTAAAAGAACTATAGCCATTTCCTGTCCACCTGCCTGAAGAAATGATGACCTTCAAAAACTGGACAATTGGCTATATATTAGTTATCTCTGAATGTTTACTATTTAAAGTAACCATGTACAATATATTATTCCACTTTAAAGAAAGAAAAACATAAGGAAAATCTAATTTCACATATTAGATTTTTGTTTCTGGCTTTCTAACGTTTTATAAATTGAGTTTTATAATTTTATAAAGGTTCATACACATACATATAACATATACATTTTCATTCCAAAGTTAAAATTTAAAACAATAATAAAAATCAGTCAGTTCCTAATTGAAAGTCTGAAGTCAGGCAAATAACATGATATTATTTTTTCATTTACTATGTCATGCATTTTTTAAAAAGTTCTTTCTTATTTATGACCCTCCCCATATACATCTACAAAGTCAAGGAACAAAGAGAAGTACTTGCATTATTAAACAATAATATTAAACAGTAGGCTAAAGTTTAAGATACTTTAATAATTATTTGGAACAGCTAATAAATAATTTCGTTTCATGAAATTAAACAGAAAATAATAATACAAAAGTTAATAAAGCTTTATGATATAAAATATAGTGTTCATTTTTCTTGTTCACTTTTTACTACTGATCAAATATAAAGTACATTTTTTCCATTTTTAAAAATTGTTTATTTAGGATTTCTTAGGCATGTTTATCATGCATTCTAAATGCAATTTACACTAAAATTAAATTATAATATTTCATAAAAACATTTGTTGTTGTTTTATTATAAAAAATTTTATCCTTTTCAAGTATCTAAAATAAAGATATTTGTTTAGCAGAAAACCCAGTAATTATAAAGTAACAAAATGTCACTAATTCTACAGTAGCATACTGAAGCCAACTTAAAGATAATTATCAGCATATCTAACATTAAGCAGGCACATGCAGAGAAAAACAAAAATCTGCAGTTGTAAATTCATATATTTCAGTAACTTTAGCTTTATTTTTTTAAAAAAATTCAGAAATTTCCTACACAGACCAGGACCACAAATGCACAAGGGAAATGATGAAGGCTCAATCTAAACCAGAGCTGTTAACCTAACAGAGAAATTTGACTTGACTGAGAAGCATTTTTTTTAAAGAGCCATTTGAGTACTAATTCATTTTTTTTAAGGTTTATTTATTTATGCATACAAGAACTGGGGTGCAGGCCAGAGGTGCAAGGGGTGAGATAAAGAGTGGGGAACAGAACAGGCAGATCAACGCACTGTTGAGGGGAGCAGCAGGCAAGACAGGAGAAGTCTGCTGTGCCATGTGTGTCACTCCCTGGCCACTGGCAGGGATTGAACTTGTGATGCAGTGACTGCAGGTTTTGCTTCATAGTGCGCAAATGCTTAACCCATTGTGCCACCAGGGAGGTCCCAAGTACTAATTCCTTTCATATTTATTTTTACCTCAAATTTACCCCAATTTTTGTTTTCTTGTCACCCTTTTTACCACACCTAAATTTAATATTCAAAAGAGAACAACATTCTCCTGTTCTATAAATCAAAATCTTCCTATTCTAAACTTCAAAATTATATGCAGTCATTTACATTGGCAAGATTAGATTTTTTTGACTCCTTTCCTAAAATGGTCTGATATTTACACTACTTAAGTCTTCTAACTTTTATGTATCATTCTGACTTGAAATATCCAGCAGCATTATTTAACAGGACATATTCTACAACATTCACATTTTGTGTTCATTTATTCTTTGTAATAAGGAAAGCAGGCAAGAGATGGAATGCTCTTTGTTTGAATGTTCATTAGTGGAAGCTCATTTATTCCACTAAAACGGGGCCAAGATGATTCAAGGTGGAGTGTTTATGTCTCAGGATTGACAATTCCTTTGTCACAGCTCCTGTTACCACAATAATAAATAGGTCACTGTTTTGAAAAGAAGCTTTTGAAAAGTGGTTTGCTTCCAATACTAGAATAAAAGAGGTAGTTTCAGATGGTAGATAAAGAATATATTTGTGATTCAAAAGATGCTATATTATGGCCTTGTAAACCTCTTCTACACTATATTCTAGTCTTTTCCTCTTTTCCCTTTGCCAAATAATAAGAAATTAGGGTTGAATGATTGGGAAGGTCTTTAGCTGGGTCTATTGTGTTATTTTTCAATTAAAATCTTGTAAGATGCTAACTTTTAATTAAATTCTACTCTCTGCAACACTATATGAAAGGAGGATTTCAGGACTGGAGAGCAGTAGGATACAGAAAAATTAGATCAGCTCATTTTAAAAATTGCTCCATTTGACTTTAGTCATTTTAGAAATCTCGACAAATCAATACAATTTAGCTTATTAAAATTTACAACTGCTGATGAGGGTGATGGAATGTTGCTTTTATTTTGTTTTTCCCAAATGACAAATTGGTCATCAACAAATGACACATCACCCACCAACCTGCCCATTGATTTGCTCCTCCGGTCAGTGTAATAGCTTTTTTTCCTGGAAAATAATAAATATTAGCTGAGGAAAGTCACATGAAAATAGTGAAACCAGTGAGCAATGACATTCAACCATACTGAGAATTTCAGTACTCCAACTTCCATATCCTCCAGTTTTCTCAAAAACTAGTTATTGTTTATCTTGAAGTAGATATTGTCTGCAGTGAAACATGTCTGCTTGGTTGTACACAAGGGTTAGTTTTCTTTCTTTCCTTGCAATCTTTTTAGCAAATTGCTTCTGATTCACATCACATTGTGGCTTGATAGCTTATACAATAACAAAAAAGTTTCCTATATCTTCCATTTTTGGGGGTCGTTTCATGGTTGTTTGCTTTGAATTACATTTTTTGCTTCTAATTACCTTTTCTCAACATTATACTTTGTATCTTTAATCCATGAACTCAATGGTAAACTGCAATTCTCCTTAGTTCTGCATAAATTAATCTATATGACCAAATCATTTTCTATGTATTATCTGGCATTCTGTAGTTTATTAATTGTGTACTGTTTATGAGATTTATTTTTCCTTTAATTTTTTTCATTTTGAAAATTCTGCTATGTTATAACATATGTAGAAAAGCTTTTATTTATCTATCATAATAACAGATCAAATTTATAAGCAATGATTACCTCAATAATTAGAAGCATTGTTTCTAATCAGTGCTCTGGCCACAAAGCAACTGGCCACATGTGGAGATGTTTACAGAGCTAAGAGAAGAGGACAGTGACATGATGAGACTCCACTTTTCTCTGTTCTACATATTGTGCTCCCTGCTGGCTTTTTGTGCTATTTTATATTTGAGTGCAGTTTCATTTGCATAAAAAAGGGATCTAAATTTAATTCCAATTGTAGTAAAAAAAAAAAAAGATTGTTCTTAATGATTTAAATATACCCTCCATTCCAAATTGGTTATGTTTAAGATATTTGTGAGAGGAGGATTTGGTGGTAAAATGGGGATGTAATTCCATCTAGGAATACAATGTGACCAGCTAGTGGATGCTAAATTATCTTAAAATAGGTTCGATTGTTTTAATGTAAAAGGGGGGATAAAAATGAACAAAAATCACATTTGAATCCAAAGAAAAATAATCAAAGAGTGACTTGTTATTTCTGGAATGCAGAAGACATAGGATAAGTCCTTCTCAACAGGATAAAAACAAGAACCGTGGTTTCAGTCCATAGCTAGACAACTTAGGTATATAAAACTTTGCTTATATAAATGCAAGCATAAAAATTTAGATAAAATACTCAAGATTCATATTCACATATAAGTTTGCAGAAAACTTGGAGGAAAGGTTATAATTAATACTTTTTTCTGGATCAGATTTGCAGTTTTTCTCTGTGGAATGCAATATGTTGGTTTCAGTAGTGAGTAAATGCATGGGTAGTTTTTTATGCATAAATCTTCAAAAATTTTGTCCTAAATAGAAATGTGTTGTTTTTCTCTTTAAGTTCTTTGTCATTCTTGTATATTTAATTTATTATTTATATTCTTAAGTGTGATAGCAGTTGATAATTGGAAACTGAATGACCACCATGAAAATTTTTGCTACTTTGTTTATGCTTAAATAGATTTCTTTTATGGTGAGCTGTTATTTCAATTTCAGGTGTAGTAATAAATAAATGAGAAGTTAGTTACTAAGGAGTAGGCTAATGCTACATCTATTATTTAAACTGACCTGGAAAGATGCTCCAACAGAACTGTGTTCCAGAATTTATCAAACTGTTTCCCCAGAACACCATCATATTAAGATTAAAAAATCCCATCATCCGATGGAAATTAGGGAAAGGCCACTCTGTACAACTATCTTCTGAAATTTATAAAAAATTTTAAGAATCATTAAAATATTCAAGTCTCTAAAGACAATAATTCTTTACCATTTGCATCAGAATAATTTGAGATGTTTGTTAAAAAGGTTTATATCCAATTATATCCCAAACTTCATATGCCAGAATCACTAGGTGTAGCTCTCTGGAAGCCTCATTTTCACTGTTTCCCATGTAATTCTTTTGCATTCTAAGAACTGAAAATGAGAAATACTTCTCTGAAAAAGGAAATACTTTTTAATTCAGAAAATCATAAACTTTTTGATCATGGGAAAATTTTCACTTAGTAACCTGTGGAACTAGTATTTCTTTCATAGAGTTTGTAAAATGTTACACATTTTCTTATATCTACATTAATAAATAATAAACTTTCAATGGCAGTTTCCAAAAGTTTCAGTAATGCAGCAGTAAACATCTTCAAAACCATAAAGAATAATTTTTCAGCTAAAACATCAAGAAAATATGGTATAACCATGATTTTCATATTACATTGAATGTACCAGAACTATTCTTTCAAATGCAATCTTATTAGGAAAAAAATATGATTAATATTGGACATAGATAATATTTCTGTTTTACAAAATTATAAATAATATGTCACTGAATGGTTTTGTACATTTTTCATTTATTGTCTTGAAATAGTGGAGACTATTAAAAGCTTTAAAACTCCAGAAATTATCTTAAAATTGAATTTAAAATATTTTATGAATTTTTGATTTCTACCTTAAATAAAAGGTAATTAATTGTGATATTGGTGCTAGATTTGAAAATTACTACTTATAAAATTCTTTGCTAATTTTGTACATTAAAATTTATGTCATATTAATTTTATATTATTTTGTATAGAATAAATATGTTTAGGACAAATATGTTTAGGAAAAATAAGCTGAGATCAGACAAATTACATGATGGTGTTCTCCCATTACCAGCCTACACTAAGTCCTACGCAAGTACTTCAAAAGATGAGTATGTTAATGGGAAAAATCTTCCAGAAATAAAGAAATATATAGAGTAGTTCAAATGTCTACTTACCTAGTTATACTCTAGGGATTAGTTTAGTATAATGCCCTGAATTGAAAGCAGTTCCCTAGAAGCAGTAAACTAATTATAACACAAATAATATCTCATGGACCCTTACTTGACTTCTAAGGGCAAAGTTTCCAAAAATGTATAAATCTCTCGTAGATATATTATTTATCATTTGTACAACAGACTTTTCTTTGTTTTATCTTCTTTGCTTTTGATTTGGTGTTACTATTTTTTGCTAGCTCTCAAATTTACTTTTTCTATGTTCTAAATATAATTTTTAGAGAACTGTTTATAATGTTTAGAGAACTTTTAAACCCTTAGTCAAGCATAAATGTGAACCAAATTAGTTACCTAATTCTGTCAGTAAGATTCATTTACACAGGACTAAAATTTGTGTGCAATGTATTTGTATAGATGTAGGTGATATATCCTTTTACATCATGTATTTCACAACAACATAAGATCTATCTATTCATATGGAAACAGAAGTGAGACTGATTAGGGGAGTTAAAGTTTGAATATAACTCTTCTTCATTCTCTCTAGAAAAGTCCACCTTGAAATGACATAGTTTCCTTGGAACCAGAAAGTTTTCCACATTGGAAAAGTTTTCCACATTAGGCATGTGAATAAGAAGGGGGATAAAACTTTTAAAAATAACATAAACTTTGGAAGGAAAAGCTTTTCTTCCAAAAAAGAGTTACACGCTGAGATAGAATTAAATCAAATTTGAAAGTACCTGAACGGCATCCTGATATTCAGTCTCTCTGCATACTTGCACAATGTGTCCCATGGAATATGAATTTTAATAAACATGATATCAGGGTTTGCAACAGCCGGCTGCAAAGGATGGTAGGAGACCATTATGTAGAATCAGAATGGATAATAACATGGTACAATTTGATTTGAGAGGAAAGAACATTGTCTCTTTGTTTACAAATAAAATCATTGCCACTGATACAAAAGGAATTTATATGAATAAAACATTTTAATATAGAAAAATATTAATTAAAATGTAAAATGCCACCATATACAAGAAATAATCATCTATGTTAGTGTATTGTCATATTTATAGATAGTAAGATGTGGACTCCCCAATCAGAACAATCAAGAACCAATTGGGAATCTGAAGTTAGTCTCAAAGCACTTTATTATCATCCTCTCATTCCTTCACATAAGTAAAAAATATTGACAGTTGCCATCAGTCATTCATTAATTCATTCACACTTATATTTCTACTGAATTTTATTGAGTAATTATGACCTTCTATGTCTTTTAAAAGCCTGAGGGGAAAAATGAAGTATAAGACATATGAATCCACAACCTTACAGAATTATCAAATCTACACTCCTACTCTAACCATTTAGTCATTTAACCATTAACCATTTAACCATTAACCATTTACTTTTACCTGGCACAGAGATTTAATTCAATAATCTAAAGGAAATGTCTAACTAAATAACTATTTTGAAAGGCTGCCCATTTCTTTTCATTTTTTAAGATTTATTTTATTTATGCATATAAGAACTGGGGTACAGGCCAGAGGCAGGGGGGTGAGAGGATTCACCAAAGACAGAACAGAACAGGCAGATAGACTGAAACACACCGCTGAGGGGAGCAGCAGGAACAACAGGAGTGGTCTGCTGCACCATGTGGGTCACCCCCACTGGAGGCAGCAGGGGTTGAACTCATGCTGCAGTGGCTGTGGTTTTGTTTCATAGTGCATTGCTCAACCCACTGAGCCACCAGGGATGCCCCACTAAATAACTATTTTGGATTTATATATCATTGATATTGATGTTTTACATTTTACAAACACAAGACAGTCATTTTCTGAAATTCTTACAATGTCTGAAGCTACAGAGTATGGAATAAATTTGTGGCCACTCTAGCAAAAACTCCACAGAGTGTATCCTTTATGTGGTTATAGGGTAGAACATATGCAAAGGAAGAATGGTTATTTATTTCCATTTACACATATCTGCTGGACTCCTTTTGATTAATATCACTTATTTAAATTTCTAGATGGAACTTTCAAAAAACATGTCAATCTTCAAAGCTCAAATATATACAAGTAATTTATCAGTTTAATTAAAAACCATGTTTTAAAATTATACTGTACAATTTTATATTCATATATTCATAAAATCTTTTATTTTAGGTATGGGTAGCTTCATGGTTTGCCAGAACAATATTTCAAATTTGTATTAACAACATTTTTAGGCAGTATTATTAGAGAACCATGGCAAAGTCCCGAGACTAATATTCAAATGAAGAGGGCAGCCTGCCCATTGCTCTCCGCGAGCGGGTATTACCTGAGGCCAGCATCAGTTTGTTCTAGAGAGTATTATGACAAAAGTTGGGGACATTGTATGATGAAAGAAATTTTGGGTTTCCCACTATAAGACTTGTGAGACACTTTTATATATATATATATATATATATATATACTTTTGCTAAAAATATTCAAAAACTTGCAAAAGTAAGTTGTTTCCAAATTCTTTGATCAAGGATAGGTTTTCCTTATGGCTTATTGAGATGATTTTTCAAACAACCATGGTAAAAATACCAGAAGATGCTTTTACATCAGTCCTTTTCCAAAGGACTTTCCTAACTTTGGATATATTTGTTTTAAATTGAAGGATGACAGAAATAAAAATTAACAATTACAGAAGACAACACACTCTAGCTTAAATATCTACATGACCTTTTATTAGGCCAAGTTTGCATATATCAGTTATGCGTAAGGAAATCCTATAAATAATGTGTGTATGTGCATATGTTATTATGATATATATCATAATGAACATTAATTAACTGAAACAACTATCTGTTTATATTTTTTTCACCCAGCTGGAAATACATCATTGATCAAGAAAAAAGAATATCATTATGGTAGTGATATCTCCAGGCCCTTTTTCGTGAATACCTGGGACTTGTTGAAAGATTTCCATGCAGGAATGGTACATACAAGAAAACATTTTAAAACATGAAGGGAAGAAAAAACATAGGCATTCAATTATTGAAATGACTGCCTCATCTAAGACAAGTGAAAGATGCATTTCATGTTTTATTACAGTTTTTCTGCCTTATTCATAAAAAGGTCTCATATTTGAAATAATAACAGGGTTCTTTTTTTTTTTTTTTCTGAAATTATAGTATTGGTTACTAGTGTTGCACCAACATGCCTTTTAGCTACCAAGTACCATTTAACTTTCTTCAGTACTAACTCCTTACTTAGAAGAAATCACATAATATGGTAGAAAGAGCACAGTGTTTGAAATTACAAAGACAATACAAACTCAGTTTCTACTGTTCACCAGCTCTATGACCTTGGGAAAATTACTGAACCCCTCTGATTCTCAGTTTTTGCTCTTGAAAACTGAAGAGAATGATCTCTACCTCACAGTGTGGTTGTAGGTATTATGGAAGACTGGCTATATAGTCTTGGAAAGAAAAGTTTATTTAGAAAAAAAAAAAAAAAGAGTTAAAGAATAAAGACTCCCAGGTAGATGGCACCTGGGAGGAGCAAAGAGAGCCTGGAAGACTGGCTATATTAAGGGATTTATAACAGGTTTTCTACAAGTATTCATTCGCTCAAGTTAGACTTTTGCCAAAATACTGGTCAATTTCAGAGGTTCACTATTCTCCTCCCCCACCGCATCTCTCATTCTCTTTCTTCCCTTAGAAGCTGATTCTTTTTTTGGTATGGCTTGTCCCTTTATTTTATAAGCTTTCTATAATAGCTTTTTGAGTTATAAAAGTATAGAGCCAGTAACAACCTATGCTTTGGGAAAGACTTTGAGTGACTTGAATCAAGTAACTGAGGAGTATTTATATATAAAAAAAAGTATGGTCCTAGAAACTGGGTATAAGTTTTAATTATTTGAAAGATGTATTGTAGTTTCTTTGAAAGATGCGTTGTTTCCTCTGTGTGTATTTAAATTGTCCTATGCCTGTATGTCTTTGTTCCTTGGGAGATGTGGGTTCTCTTTCATACATTATATAGAGAGTAAAAGAAAACACATTGAGTGCTCATTTTCCCTAGAATCTGGAAGAGAGATCTCCATGAGGATGAATGAATCCAGACCCAGAAAAAATGAGTTTATACCAGACTGACATGTTCTACATGTGGAATGATTTCAAACTGAGTACCTGTCACTGTATGAACTGCACTGAAGTTTGATACTGCATCAATGTTTGTCAGTGTTTGACAGTGAGGAGGACTGTTGTGGAACAGGAATATTCTGGGACCAAAAAAAAAAAAATAATAATTTGGGAGCTGGGTCTTAGTCTTCTGTGAATGGAGGAGATCTTTCTCCTTCACAGAACAATGTTTCCTAAGGCCTCAGAATTTGGTTGCTAGAGCACAGTAGCAGCATGAAGGAGGTGTGACTAGTACATGTATGGATGGTGGGAGAGATCTTGGAATGTTTAAACTCTACAGCAGGAGCATTTGGGTTTCATACTACAAAGAGCAGTTGCTGATCTGTTTTACCATGTAGAATGTACAGTCAGGTAATATAACCACCTTCATAGCTACACGCTGGATAGCCTGGTCATCAGAGTGAAAGCCAAAGTGTGTTGTTTTTCAATAACTTATACACTCTTTCATTCTCTCATCCTCAATCTCTAACTTACTCACTCTACTTCCATAATGTTTCCCATGTTGTATTTATTATGGTCCTACGAATGAGGTTATTTATTCATATAACTGCCATGAGAGAATGGATCTTTGTTTCGTTATTTACATATATGAAGCCCCTAGTCTATGCCAGACACACAACAATCACTCACTAAGAATCTGTTGAACAGATAGATGATGTAACTTACTTTGATTATACTTTCTATGTAACTTGTACATGAGCAAGAGATGATGTATAAAAGAAAGAAAATAAGCCAGAATGATTCTGGATGAGGTCATTATCATCATGAATAGCTAGCTTAGAACTGATTATTAATTCATCCTTGTCAACCTCTAACTTGTGAAATAACCCAATACACTTAAATAAAGGGCATACTTTAGAAGGATGTTTCTGCATTAACCATACCATCAATGAGTGAAACGTCAAACTAAGTGCACATAAAGCTAGAACATTTCTAATTCTGTAATGCCTTAACTTTAAATATATATAGATCTTTTTCAAGCAGCATGAACTCTCTTCTTTTATAACTTCCTCAGCTTAATTACTCTTTTGTTATACCTCTGCTTATAAAAAATAACAAAAGTAGTTTCATTTTCTTACAGCTACTGAGTAGGGGTTTGGTGGAAGGATGGTGCTGGCAGGGAGAAAGATTACCTTCTCCTGTGGAATCAAAAGCTTCCAATATGGCACTATTCTGTTTGGCTCTAAAGAAGGCAGGCTTTTCTGAAGGAACAATACACCCACTACCTTCACACTTCACATTATTATTTAATTATTCTGTCTAAAATTTGCAAGATGTAAAACAATCACTTTTGTGAGCAGAGGAAACTTAAAACACTGTTTTTTACAGTCACCCTGCAAGTTGGTGGTAGAAAACTGAAAGAATAGACTGTGGTAGCTCATAGCTTTAAATCTAACATAAAGTCAAATTGCTGAGTTGCTGATAGTAGATCTGTCTGTTTTGCTCCCCACTCTATCTCTGGTGAATCCTCTCACCCCCTGTACCTCTGGCTTTTACCCTAGCTCTTGGATGCATAAATAAATAAACCTCTTTTAAAAAAAAGACAAGTTGCTGATACTCTCTGGCAATGTATTTATTTATTTATTTAAAGATTTATTTATTTATGCATACAAGAGCTGGGGCATAGTCAGAGTCGTGGGAGATGAGAGGATTCACCAGAGACAGAGAGGTGAGCAAAACAGGCAGATTGAAACATACTTCTGAGGAGAGTAGTGGGCAAGGCAGGAGAGGTTTGCTGTACTATGTGGGTCCCCTCCCTGGCTGGGGTTCGAACTCACACTGTTGTGCCATGGTTGTTTCATAGTGAAGCACTCAACCTGCCTTGTCACTAAGGAGGTTCTGGCGATGTATTTAGATAACAGGCAACTATATAGATAATCCATTCATATGACCTTCAAGTATAGGTCTTGTTTTTCTGCATGATACGATACTGATTTTTAAAAATAATGTGATAGGTAGCATTCTAATAAGCCCTCCAAGATTCCCATTCCCTGTTCTCCTCACCCTATCTATACACCTGGGACATTTGACTATAATGAGATTTTTCACTCTCATTGTTATGCTATGTTACCTTATGTTATATTACATGTCTGTGATTAAGAAGGAGAGCTTATCCTTCATGATGGATAAGCCAAACACACACACACACACACACACACAAACAACTAGGGCTGTTTCTGGCAAGAGAGATTCAAAACAGCAGAGAGATACAGGGAGACTCTCTTTTTCAAATCAAAAGGATCATGTGGTAATGAATGAGAATGACCTCTAGGAGTTGAAGGCAGTCCCTGGCTAGTAACCAGGTAGGAATTAGGGGCCCAGTCCTACAACCACAAGGAATTAAATCTTACTACTAGCATAAGCTTGAAAGAGTTCCTTGAGCGCTAGATGTGAATGGAGTCTGACCAACATATTGATTTAAGTCTATGAGAAAGTGAATGAGTAGGCTAGCCATGCCTTATCCAAACTTCAGACTTTCAAATCTGTGTGCATTTAGCAATTTTTGTCATTAACTGTTAAACGTGTGGTACTTTGTTATACAACAATAGAAGACCAATAAAGACCATTACAAAATCATGACATGAAACAGTAAGGCAATATTTTGTTAAGATATAATTGACAGAATGCTTATAATAGAAAGTTTTTTTTTTTTTCACTTAAACTGCATTTGTACTGGCAGGTTGAATTTACACACTAATTTGGACATAATTAACTCAACCATTTAAATAATTAAAATCATTTATCATATTTTTCTCCTGCCTTCTGACTTATTTCACTGAGTATAATTCCTCCTAGTTCCATCCATGTTTCAGATGGCTTCACTATTAGGAGGAATATGAAAGAGCAACAACAACAGCAACAAAGAAAAATAAGCTCAAGGAATTGGGCAATTATAACCAAAAGCAAACAAAAAACTCAGCAAGACCAAAAATCCAAGATAAACCAAAGGGACCATGGCAGGGGAGGGTAAGGAGAGGAGGGCAAAGACGGGGATGAGGGCAGAAAGAGCACAAGGGACTGAGGTGATGGTGCACGGGTGGAATGGTGGTGGGTACTCCCTGAGGAATACAAACGATGTCAAATACAATTAATTAATTAAATTTAAAAAATTTAAAAAATCATTAATCATAGAATTAAAAATAAAGTAAAATAGAAAATTAACTTGAAAAAATTTATGAATCTTGATAATTCGCTTGTTATTCTAAATACGTTCTGTGTCTTCCCCCTACCCCTTCCCAAAGACCTTTTAATTAATAAATTTTTATTACATTTAATTTTTTTATTGATGAACACTGGTTTACAACATTGTAACATTCCCCACCAAAATGCCCATAATCCTCCACCCACCATAAATACAGATTTATTTATTTATGCATCAAGAACTGGGGTACAGGCAAGAGATGTGGGGGTGAGAGGATTTACCAGAGACAGAATAGGGAGCACAGCAGGCAGATTTACTATCAGCAACTTGTCTTTATGTTAGATTAACTAGGGGGTACTACCCATACCCCACCCCACTTTGTTCCTGCCCCTACCCCTCCTGCTCTGGTTGCCTCAATTGGACACAATCAGATTTTTAGGGCATGTCATTAATTTGGTTTTATCTGACCCTTTTGGCTGGTTTTTTTTTTTTTTTTTTGGTTTCTTTATATTCTACCTATAAGTGACACCATCAAGTATTTGTCATTCTCATTCTGAGAAAGCTAAGTGCTATTTCACTTGGTGTCAATCTCTCTGCCTCCATCTATGTTGTCGCAAGTTCCTATCTTCTGTTTCTCTAGGATTTGGTATCAACCATTTAAAAGATTCTCAGGTGGTTCCAATGTACATCCAGTACTGAAAACCATATCTACTCCTTTAACATTTTTTTTAACTACTTTTCATTTTTCTATCTCAAAGTTTATTTCTTTAAACTCATTTAATTCCTCTGGTCTTCCTTCACCCACTGGATTAGATCATGTTAAATGTCATACTAGCTCATTTTACTTTAGATCATGTTAAATGTCATTTTACTTTAGATCATGTTAAATGTCATACTAGCTCATTTTACTTTTATTTTAGGTCACTTAATGCAGTTTGAAATTACAAAGGAAAGCCTCACAAGAAAGAGTTTTAGATATATCAATAGTAAAAAATGAAAGTCACCTTGGATCAGAGTTTCTTTATATTTCAAAGTCACGTAAGTATAGCCTTAGTTAAGCAAGTAAAGTTCAAGTAAAAAGAGTGCAATAAGATTTTTTTAATTTGCATTTTCCCTTGCTTGAGTAATCTTAAAGAATATGGGATTAATTTTTCATAAGGCATCTAAGACTTCTTAGGAGGGAAGATATAGAAATTCCCCAATTCTGTTTCAAAATTAACACCATCTGTTTTGGAGAGCTGGAATAGACAACAATCAGGAGGTCAATAGAAGGAAAGAGGAAGGAGAGACTGGTAACTTGTGTTCAACTTAATGACTGCACAATGTGTGGGAATGGATAATTCCAGTAACTGCATTTGAGCTGCATGAACCTCCTGGCCTGCTGTCTCAGTGTTAATTGAAGCCAGGGGACCAACTCCTAAGCATGAGAGTGTGAACTAAAAGAGCTGGAACTGTGGAACCCAGAATGAAAAACCTTTCTGTCATTAAACATTAGACATTTGGACTCCCTGCTGCTGATAGCTAATTTAGACCAAAAGATGCAAAAACATCTTTTGGAACTTACTGAAAAATGAGAGCTCATGAATGAATGGCCTTTCCCGTAGAAGTAGAACAGAAACATATAAAAAGATGAGTAACACCAACTAGTATTCTTGGGGGAAAAACTATAGGAACAGGCAGAGGAAGACTCAGAAAAGAATCTAGACTTCATGCCAAGAAAACTAGGTGGAGACTCTGAGCCAAGTCATACCTCTTTTACAACTATACAATTTCACAACTCATTCCTACATAAAATGTAAGCTCAGCAAAGACATGAATGTTGGGAATGTTAGATTCCCAACAGCTTGCACAGTGCCCCTCAAAATCATTTGCTGAAAGATTAAATAGTTAAGAGATATACGAGCTTGATGACTACTACTATTAGTATAGCTGTATATATAAAATGCTCTGGGAACAGATGAGGAAGTGATTGTGGTTGCACTAGGACAAAGCACATTGAATAAAAGTCTATCACAAGACAAATTTCATAAGATTTTTTTAATACAAACATTTCTTAATCAAATTAGTCATCAGAAATATGTATATCCTTAGCTAAAATTCACAGGAAAGGCATAAAAAACCACAATTAAGAGTACACAGTAATAGAGATCAGACTTCTACTTGTCCACTCTAACACTAAATAGTGTGTAAATAAACCTTGTAAAAAGTCAAGGTTTTGTACGTTTGCTGTTTTAAACACATTAAAAGATTTTTGATTTTCTAGGGTCACCCCAAGTTGTATTGTAGCATTTCCTAATACATTTTCTTGAAAAAACCAGTCCCAGGAGTTGTAGTTTAGCAACTATCTAGATATTTAATCAAGTAAATCACCACAGTTTTGACATTGTCCCATTGTTTAGATAACTAGCTAAATACCATCAGTAGTCATGTTGGGCTTCCTCAAGCACTTATTTTCTTCTTTTAATTTGGAAAATACTGACCAAAGATACAAGTTATAGTACTGAAATTAGCACTTAGAGGTCAATTTATGACACTGAGTGCATATTTAGAAAAATCTTAATCTGATAATCTAATGTTCTACTTTAGGAAACTAGAAAAATAGTGCAAATTAAATCAAAGCCAACAGATGGGAGAAAAAAAATCAATCAATAAATAAACATTGTTCTTTTTTGACTATAAATTTCTGTAAATTTTAATACTTTCAAAGGGCATGACTATTTTTTCCAATTTTAAATATTAAAGAAGGAATGAATTAAAGAATGCATCAATAAATAAATAAAATCAGTGGAATTAGTGAATCAATAGAGAAAACAATAAGATATTAGATAACAGTAAATCAATAGATAAAAACTAGTGTAATCAAAAGCTGGTTCTTTAAAAAGGTCAGTCAAGTAATATGCCAAATAAGAAAAATAGAGGACACATCCTCTGATGTTAGAAATGAAAAAGGGAGTTACTATAGATCCCATGGAATTTAAAAGACTAATGAAAGATTACTATATCCAGACATTTGATCACTGATAAAATGAACCAATTCCTTGAGAGCATAACTTTCTTAAACTCACACAAAATGAAATACATGATGTGAATAGACCTGTATCAATTAAATAAATTGAATCAGTAATTTAATAACATTTAGAAACAGAAAGACCAGGCCCAGATGAGTATACTGAGGATTTCTAACAAACATTTAAGAGAGAAGTTATATATACATATATATATAACTTATATATATATATATATATATATAAGACATTTCTCTACAATCTCTTTCAGAGGATAGAAGTAGAGATCTTTTCTCTTTTTAGATTAACTGTATTATTTTTATGTCTCAGGAGTTGTTTTCAATTATTTTTTGATTAATACATTCTTGGTACAACATCAAGTGAGCCCTAATGTAAACTATGGGCTCTGAGTGATGATGTTTCAATGTAGGTGCATCAATCTCAACAAATGTACCACTGTTAGTAGGGGATATTGATAACAGGAAAGGTGGTGTATAGGATTATCTCTATACCTGACTCTCCATTTTGCTGTGATCCCAAAATGATTTTGTAAAGTCTTAAAAAATAAATAAATAATATCTTAAAATAAGATTGGGAAGAAAATCACTCATGGTTCTAGTATTATAATACAGGCATTAAGAATTTGGCGTGCGGTTTTTCTTTTCAAAGGTTTTTGTACTTTACAGAGTTATAATCATTCCATCTTTAATATTTAAAATTGGAAAAAATAGTCATGCCCTTTGAAAGTATTAAAATTTACAGAAATTTATAGTCAAAAAAGAACATATATTTAAATGGTTCTATGCATATGTATTTCTTTTACATTTGGAGAACAAAATGACTGTATTTAAAAAGCCATGTTATACATTCCATAGTAAAACATAGTGGTTATATCTCTTCTAACATTTCATATCATACAACTAATAATATTAAAGTACCTACCTCTTTTTCCAACATCAAGCCTTCTGCTCTAAGGTTCTTTTCAAATGTGTTTCTTTTGTCATATTGTATATTTGACTTTCTATAAACCAGAATGTAATCAATCCGCTTTTTGCCATCTTTGAACAGAAGTCCACTGGATGCTATATAATTCATGTCATTCTGAAAATAAAGCAATGATTGTTAACAGTGCAAGTCAGATAAACACACATTTACATTTCAGTCACCTCCCTGCAGATACTGGCAATCCCATACTGAAAAATTCAATTTTTACAACCCAATTATGAGGTGGTGGAAATATGATAGTTTGCAACCTATGATAGGAGGCAATTTGAAAGTTTGCAACCTACGATAGGAGGCAATTTGGCCAGTGATGTTCCAGGATTTGAAACTAGGCATTCAGGTTCCAGAACCTGGGTTTTCTTATGCTAGCATGAACATGCATATTTTTCATTTAATAAGACCCTATAAAAATATCAGCTAACACTGGATCAACATTTACTCAAAATAAAGTCCATATACAGTGATTGGCATGTTTCATCATATTTAAAACAACTTACATTACAAAGTTAAAAACAACTAAGATTTAAAGAACATACATATCAAGAAGTGAAACCAACATAATTTCCTATGTTAATATTACTACTCAAAACAAACATCATTTTCCTAAGCCTATATACAAAACTATTAATCCAAATAATAATTCTTGAGCTACTTGCTCTAATACCTGCTTCCAGGATAGAAAATGACCACCCACTCCAGTCTAATTTTTTAACGCCTCTATTTAACAGAGTTCTTTGAAAATTATATAACTTCATTCTTTTGATATACAACTAATACTTTCTATCCAGAAGGTATTTTTATTTGCTAAAATTTTGATACAATAAATTTTATTCATCAACAGCTTTTCTTAATAGTCTCCTTGGACAGAAGTGGTGACTGTTTTACCCTTATATTGACTAACATCACTGAAGAGCCAGGACTTGAATTCAATAGCTTAATTGAGTTTTGACTCCAGGTTCAATAGCTTAATGAATTAATGAATTATTAAGATAAACACCTGTATAACCTCTATCCAACTCAAGAAACAGAATTTCACCTTCCCTGATAAGCATTCCTTGCATGCTCTCAAATATATTGCCCTTGATGAACCTTGCTTACAAGGTAATTACAATCCTATTGTGGCTAGTACTACTTTATGCTTTTCCTTAGTTTTATCACCAAAGGATACATCCTTAAGCACTACATTTCAGTTCTGTTTTCAAATTTTAGGTAAATGAAAGCATATGATAAAAAAATGTTTCGTATCTGTATGCTTTCAGGTAACAGCATAGATATGAAATCCACTCCTAACGCCTATAAATTTTAGTTTATTTCACTGTAATATTTTATTATATGAGTGAAAAAAAAATTTATGCTTTCTACTGATGATGGATACTTAGGGTGTTTGCAGTGTTGACAATTACAAATAAAGGTATAATACTGAATCACATGTGTATCTTGAAGTACACGTGTGGGTGTATTTCTATGTAGGAGAGAAATTGTTGATTTGCAGAGAATGCTTATTTTAAACCAGCAGAATGCTGATCTTGACTTAGAATGAAGTGTATCATGCATCAAATTTCTGATATTTCATATAAGATTTCATGGAACATGACTGTACAGACACAATCTTGAGAATTCATTCCTTGTCTAATGCTAGAAAACTTGTCTGATTTTGTCATACTATGTAACATGCAAAACTCTACCCTTTCTAGTATGCAGGGGTCTCAGTGCTGTTAATTTCTGTTCTCAATCACAAAATTACTCCTTTGATCCAAACTCTGGAATTCAGAATGTGGTCAACTATGACCATACCCATTTGCTGGGTTATTTTGTTTCAGATTGGATTTAGACAGAGAATGGAAAGATTGAGTAGAGGTTCAAGAAGACCGAATTTTCTGAGAAGGTAGTGGATGCTCAGCAAGTTACCCTAGCTATGTGGTTCTGCAATCTGAAGTTAAGAATAGACAATGGACCAAGCTAATTGATTTTTTGCTCTGTAATTAGGGTGGCCATCAAGTGGGTTTCAGCCCATAATATCAAGTATATATGGGGGGCAGAGAAGACACAGAAAAATCTCTGTACTTTCTGCTCATTTTTGCTGTGACTCTAAAACTGTTCTAAAAAAGACCACTAAAACACTTTTTAAGACTGAATTAAATGTTATGTACCTCAGAAACTAGCTGTAACTCTTATTGCTACTTTCTCAGAAATATAAATGTGCATTTTGGGGAATGAGAAACACTTCCAGATTAAAGAGAGTCCCTATATATCTTTTTATTTATTTATATGGCCTTTTTCCCTTAATAAGCCCATCTAATTTTTTTCAACATTTATTATATATCTACTATGTAGTGGAAAAGATTATAAGCTCTTAGAATACATTGATGAACAAAACAAAATGAAGTCATATCATATAGAGCAGATATGGTAAAGGAATAAATAAATAGTATCATTTAGATAATAACAAGCACAATGCAAAAATCAGTTCAGTAAAGGTCATTTTGCATTATTAAAAAAGAAGTAAGTCTTTTTCGTAGACTAGAAATTGTGTTGCAATTAGGAAATATGTCAAGTTATAGAGAGAAGTAAAATTTATTTTTCTGTAAAAGAACGTCATTGATAAGACTAATTCACTCGCTTATTAAACAAGACCATGTGAATATGTGTAAGATTGTCTTTTGTTCATTTTAATATTCTGTTATTGTTACACATAGGTCACTCAGTAAATTTACGACTCTTAAATGATACACAATGACAGAAGTAAAAATTATGTATTATAGACATGTATCTTCTACTATTATTTATATGTGATGTTATGAAGAATATATAGAGGAGCTGTGCATGTAATCAAGGAATTAAGTATAGACAGGTTTTGTTTTTAAAGAAAGCATCTTAAAGAGCTTCTTAAAGCATCTTACAGAGATTCATGAGATTAGGTCATTGTGATTTTTGTCTACTGAATACTTGTAACGGTACAGATAGAGCATCTTGTTGAATTAAGTTTTTACTGAATCAATTCAATGAATGCTTGTAAGCTATAAAAAATAATTTACTTATAATCTTAAATCTGTTTTGTCTGTCAGCAGAGCATATTATTGGATTATATTCACATTGTCTTGCTGACAGATATCTAATGGTGTAGTATTTTAGATTAAGAAATTTCCAGTTTTCTCATTCATGGTATACCAAAATTTTTGCATTTTATTGCTGCATAAAATGCTTACCACAAATTTAGGATCTTAACACAATGAAGGCATATTATCTTGTATCTCTGTGAATCAGGACTTGGGATTTGGCCTATGTGGGGTGCTTGTTAAGGGACCCTGCAAAGCTGCAGTTGAGGTGTCAGCAGAACTGCACTCTCATCTGGGAGAATCCATTCTAAGATAACTCAAAATCTTGGCAGAATTCATTTCCTTGGGGCTAAAGCATGAGTATCACTTTTTAAAGACTACTGTTTGGTTTTTATGGACATGCTACACTGTATGTGCCTGATCTTGACATAATGGCTGTGGCTGGAGACCACTATGTGTTCCTAGAAGCCTCCTAGTCCTGACATGTGGCATTCCCAGCATAGCTGCTTATGTTATCATAGCAAAGAGTCCCCAAAGTGAGTCTGGCAGGAAGCCAGATTGCTATGTAATGTAATATAGCCACAGTCTTGACATTTTATCAGTTTTACCTTATCCCAGTGTTTAAATATAAGCCACAGGGTAGAGGATTATGCAAGGTGTGAAAACCTCCAGGTAAAGATCCCTTAGATTATCCCAGAGTCAGTCTGTCACAGTAAGGCTTATTAATTAGAAAAAAAAAAAATAAGAACTGGTTTAAAGATGAAGTTAGAGGGATTATGCTCAGTGAAATAGCCAAAAGGAAAAGAAAAGTATAGGATGGTTTTACTTACAGGAGGAAATAGGGGAACCAAACAAGAGATCAGGAAAAAAATATAAAAAAACAAAATTAACAGACAACTATAAATCAGAGACATTATGTAGGGGAGAGGGAAGGAGAGGGATCAAAAAAGGACTATGGTGATGGTGCACAGGGTGAATTGGTGGGGGAAATTTTATGGAGACTACACCTGGGAGGAAAAAGCAAACATTGTTAAAAAAAAAGACAATGATATAAAATATATATATATATATAAATTACATAAAATAAGAAATATCATTGCAGACTATGAGGGAGAGCTTATGGTTGCCTTCACTCATTCCAGTGTAGGACAACTGTGGGATTATATATTGATTTAGAAAATATCACAACATAGGCAAAAAGAAAGGAAAAGAGAAGGAAATGAAAGGAGATCTGGATTTTACTCGTGGTTTTATCCCTGCTGAAATTACTTTAGACAAGACTTTCCAGGTTGACAAATTGCTCCCAGGATGGTGGGAGGTTTAACAAGTGTCTTTGCAGCTTCCACTTTCGAAGATACTCTTTTTTTTCCTTCAGTACATCTCCAAGAATATGTTTACTAAGATTTCTTGAGTTTTTCAACTAACTCTGGCCAGGGTTAGAACAAGGCTTACATAGATATCTGTCGGCTTATTTTACTCCCTAAAGTGCCTGAGAGGTCCTTTTATGGGAAATTAAAAAATTACAATTGCAATCTATTTATTCCTACTTGAATCAGCACCTTTAACATAATAAACAAGAAATTAGGGAACAAGGGCATTTCCAAAGTAGAAAGCAGTCTCTGTTCTAATTCAATGTTACCAAATTTCACAAGTCAATGAGAATACAAATCACACACTTTGGAATGTGACATTAAATTAAGTCCAGGGGGAAAATGCAAAGATATAAAGTCTTCTTAGTAAAATCCAGCATTAGGATTCAGAAACAGAACATAAAAATAGAAAAGAAAGGTTGTGACACAAGCAACATAGCAAACACAATTTCAGAACCCCTATGCAATTTAATTCAAAAACCCAGAAATGATGACTAAAATAAAACATGCATCTTATGCAATTCATTGAAGAGTGAGCAGAAAACAGGTAGAACTACTTTCCAGAGAAAACTATTGTAAAAATCTGTAAACCATGCTAGCAAGTTAATAGTGTTGCTACTCTGAATAGACATGGAAATCAATAACACAGAGTGAAAACATTTGTAAATGTAAAAATATAAAATTTCTAAATAACAAACTATAGAAACAAAGTTACATTAAAATGAACTTGGTCTCTTTACCAAATGATGCAGATTAAGATGAATTATCTATCCACATATGAATAAATTGACCTCTACTTTATGCTATATACAAATGTCAAGTCTAATTCAGAAATAAATCTATACAGTAATGCTAAACTGACTTTCAATAACAGTGCTGAGGTGATTCAGTACAGAAAAATACTCTCTTCAACCATTGTTACAAAAGAAGTTGGACCCAAAATGAACACAAAATGGATCACAAACCTAAATGTAATAATGAAAACTATAAAATTCTTAGACTGAAATATGTGAATAAAGTTTGAGACACTGGGTTAAAAAATTATCTCTTAGCTACAATAGCAGAAATAACAAGAGAAAAAAATAACAAATAAACAGCACTATATCAAAATTAAACACTTTGTGCTACACATATACCACCAAGAAAGTGAAAAGGCAAACCTTAGAATGGGAAAAATACTTTAAAACCATATATCTGATAGATATATAAATCCATAATCTATAAATCCATAATATATAATTTCACAACACATAAATCCACAATATAATGCCACAATATATACATATCCATGATATATTTCTTCAACAATAAAACAGAAATAATCCCAATTAAAAATGAATAAAAGATTTCTATAAAGAAGATTTACAAGTGGCCTAGAAATAGATCAAAGATTCTTAGCATAAATCATTAAGGGAATGTTATTCAAAGCCAAAATAAGAATAATTTTTATCTATTAAAATGTCTATAATCATAAAAGTTAAACAAGTAGTGGAGAAACTGCAAATCTTATAAGTTAGGGTGTCGGGTGGAGGATGTTGTAAAATGGCCTAGAAGCTCTGGAAAACATTTTGCAAGTGTTTAGCATAGTTACAGTACCATCAATTTCACCTAGAGAGGAGAAATGAAAAAACACAAAAACTTGTGCATGAACATGTATAGTGTCACTTTTCATAGCAGTTAAAAGGAGGAAATATGATGTCTACCCAGTGATTACATAAATAAAATGTGATATATTCATACAATAAAATACTATCCAGCACTAAAAGGGAATTAAATATTGACACAGCTACAACATAGAAAGTCCTTGAATATATTTTACTATGTGAAAGAAGCTCATCACAAAGACCATACATTATATGATTACATTTACATGAAAATTCAATAGTAGGCAAATATATATACAGAGCATGATTGAATCATTTCCTAGGGCTGGAGGAGGAGTGGGTGGAATAGAAAATAACTGCTAATGGGCATAGGGTTTCTCTTTGGGGAAACAAAATGTTTTTTAATGATATCATGGTAATGTTTGCATAGTCCTATGCAAGTACTAAAAAACATTGAATTGCACACTTTAAATGGACAATGAAATATACAGTACATGAACATTATCTCAATAAAGCTCTTAAACCAATTAAAGATAAATTATTGGTTGTAAAATACACTATAACATAACTTCTAGGCATTAAGATAGGGATTCAGAGTAGATAAATATTTGTTAAATAGAACAAAAATATTTGCCCAAATTTTGTGTGAATGTATGTGGTCATCACAGACTCAGTATTATAAAAATATGCATTACCTCACATTCATCTATAAAGCTGATATCATTCAAATGTACCTTAACAGAGTTTTTTGTTTATTACTGAACTAATCCTAATATATATAAAATATATATTATATATATAATATAATATATAATATATATATGGAAGGCCAAAGTAGTTTTCAGTAAGAAAGGTCTGAAAAAATAAGTAAATGGGCTTATGCTCAAAAATTTCACTATTTGTCAAATTTTATAGCAATTAAGGCAGCATGTCATACATGCACAACAAATGTAAAAAACTGAGTAAATATCTCAGAAAGAGACCTACATCTATATAACTGAGATAGACTTACACAGTCATACTTTTCAGTGGATATGGTGACTTTTTTTTTTTTTAAACTTTGGAATAAGATGTAGGCAGTTTTTGGTTTTTTGGTAGGAAAGTAGTAATAAAGGTAACCAGTAATAAAGGTAAATTCTGGTAGATATGACTATATTCACATATAATATTTGTACATTAAAAGACACCACAAAAAAACGTGAAAGGTAATTTGTAATAGGAAGCCATACTTCATGAATATGACCAACAAAGTATAAGTTCCTCAAACAAAGTTTAAGGAACTCACACAACTCAACAAAAAGAAAACAAAGAACCCAATCAAAAAATGGGCAGAGCTAAATAGATACTTCTCAGAGATGACATTCAGATGGCCAACAGACATTTGAAAAAATTACTCCCCATCACTTATTATGAGGAAAATGCTAATGAAAACCACAGTGAGATACCATTTCACATTTGTGAGAATAGCCCATATCAAAAAGACCAGAAACAACAGGTAGTTTGAGGATGTGGAGAAAATGGAACCCTTAGAAACTGTTGGTGGAAATATTAAACTGGTCCAAGGCAATGGAAAGCAGATTAGAGGTTTCTCAAATATTATAAATAGATAGATCTACCATATGATCTAGTAATTTCACTTCTAGGTATCTTCCTAAGGAATGCAAAGGTGCTAATTCAAAAGGACACATGCATTCCTATGTTCATTGCAGACTATTTATAATAGCTAAGTTTTAGATAAACCTGAGCCCCCGAGGACAGATGAGTGGATTAGAAAAGCGCAATATATATACAAAATGGAATATTACTCAACTATAAAATAAACGAACACTTGCCATATGCAACATGGATGGCACTGGAGAGGATTATGCCAAGTGAAATAACTCAGAAGGAGAAAGACAAAACTGGCTGGGTTTTCATTTTTATGTGGAATATGGAGAAACATAACAAAGGATCAGATAAAATCTAATCAATAACAAATCCTAGAAATCGGACTGTAGAATCAAGGCTAGAAGAGGGTAAGGGGGAAAACAACAACAGAAGAGGAGGCAAAAAGGACTATGGTGGAGGACAATGGGTACAGAGGATTAATGTGATGAGTATAGTGTGAGGTCATGCATCTGGAGGAGCTGTGATCCTGTACCTTTGAATCACAATGGTTTAACTATTGTCACCTCAGTTAAAAAAGGTGGGAGAGGGATGCACCAAAGGGCTCAAAAGGTAGTGATGCATTACTAAGTTCAAAATCAGATAAAGCAGAATCCTGAAATAAAGAGGTATGCTGCAAGCCTGAGCCCTAAGGTGCTTTTACCCCAAGGGTGTATGCAGATTCTCTGACCATTTATAGAAGCAGCTTTCTGTGTGCTGGGACTAGGGATAAATGGTGAATAAAACAATTAGTCAAGTTGGCCCAAGATATTTTTAGGACATCTCAGTAGTAAATGTACTGGAAATACTAAGACACTCCCTTCTTTTGGCTCTGGATTCATAACAGATGAAAGGCAGGCAGATGCCTACACAGAATGGGAAGTTCAACACGGGGAGGTCAGATTATACAAGGACATGTTGAATATGCAGTTTTTTAAGTGTAAAAGAAAAATGTCAAGACAAAATACAGAGCAGGAAAAATATATATATGAAACATGGGAACAGCCTAGAACATTACCTGGGTCAAGGCTATTGTTTCACTTGAATATTTAACTTGAAATTGCAGACCTTCAGGTCAGGTATCAAAGTTTCTGGCATGGAATAAAGGCTCATCTTCAGTGTCCTTGACCATATGTGGACATTAGGAAAATAGCTTGTGGTATAAAGTGAACTACTGTATTAGCTGTTTATCATTAATCACATAGTCTTAAGAAAGCAGAATATGAACTCTCTCATAACTTTCACATCAAGATTTCAACTGGTGAGAAATGAACTGGATCCTCAAGAAAAGATGAGCCCTAGGGTGCTTTTCTTATATTTGCAGAAAAATATTTTACATGATACAGCAATCCTATGCTCCTCTTTCCCCCAGGACCACCCCCCCCCCCCAAATAAAACTGTGTTAATAAGAATCTCTTGAGACCAAGCAAAGGATTATAAAACAAAACCAAAAAATATTTCTGTCTAATATTATAAAGCATTTCCCTTTATCATAATGGTCATCTACTCAGAGTAAAGATGAATAAGTTCACGTTGGAAACTTTGGAAAGCTGGCATTGAAAATATATCATAGACTAGTTATGTCTATTTTACCACCTGTTTAATTTTCATCCAGTATCAGAGTTACTCAGGCTGTTAAAAGTTAGGTATTTATAAGGGAATAGAAAGAAGAGCATTCTAAAGGCCTGAGTGTATCATTTAAGATCGTGACCCTGGTTATTTATATTTTACATGGGACTTTTCCAATGTTGGTAGATAAGTCTCCTAAACTGTAGAACAGGCCTAGACCAAACCAGTAGTCTTTTTAAACTCTATTTTGGCAATAAGCATGACCTGGATAAAAACACACATACTTACATATTTCACATAATTACACACAGAGTTCCAGAGAGTTCATAGATTTCTTGTGTGAGCCCACTTTGAGCTCCCTGGACACCAGACTAAGAACTTCTGGGTCAGGCAGTCTTAAAATGCTCCCAGTTCTAGGAATAAATGTCTCTGTAAACTAAGCTTCCCTTGGCAAGCCTTGGCAGAAAGAAGTTTAATCTCTGAGAGCAAATCCTTCAAGCACTTTGCATGCCTCACAGCTAAAACTTTAGCTGGCTTTTCGAATTTATTGTAAATAAGAGCATTACTGAACTTATCCAGCATTTTCTTCTCCCCTACTTATTTCATTTTGGGAGAATGAAAAGTCAACACAAAACAACCCTGAGTATTTGAAAATAAGTTTATATTTCTTTAATTTTGTGAAGACAACATGATTTGTAACTGGAGTGCCAGTTCAACTAATCATGTGTTTCTGTGCACATGTAATAAGATAGAAGAATCTTTATTTATAAAACAGTAATAATAAGGTCTATTTAGTTGCTGGGAAAATTTGAAGATGGTGGCTGATGTCTGTAAAATATCTTGTCAGAGTGTCAGACTTCCTACTACTTAGATAAACAACTGTCATCTGGGAAGGGACTAGACAAGATACAATATGGCATTGTTTCTCAAACTTTAATCATATATACATTTGCCCTAGCTACCCACTGCCTATTTATAATTCCTTTAGATTGTGCTCTTTCTTAAATAAAATCATTTTGAAAACTATACTGTAGCAAAAATGAAGCAATATCAAGCCACTAAACCTTTGCTTAAATCTAATCTAGGTTTATTGATGTTCTTGGCAAAGAGGAAGATTTGAGGCCAAGTAGCTAGAGTTTTAATGGTGGAAAGAACAGAAATAAGTGTCCTGAGACAGCAGTTATAGTGCTGTGGGCCTCTGACAGTCAGCCAGTGAATTACAGTACTGGGAACTATGAACACAGGTAGGGACAAGGGTGCCAGGAGAGAAGATATATTAATTTTAAAATCTGGTATTGCTAATCTCAGGTCCAGAGCTGGAATAGTTCATGTCGTGTTTAGGATTTAAAAGCTCTATCTCTATTATCCAGAGCTGTGCTTGCTCACATAATTTTTAACAGGTAAAGCTACACTATTTTAAAGCTGACACAAGTAGTAGATAACTTACCTCCTAAAATATTAGAAATAACACTTAAGACAGCAGTAGCAGGGCATTAACTTGGAAGGTAGGAAAAAGCATTCTCCACTGCTGACATACTGATATAATTGTAGGGTTAGAGAAATCAGGTCTTTCTACCCTCCCACCACTGTGATGATGGACACCTGCAGTGCTGCGAGCATTCCAGGGTGGGCATGCGCAAGTGGGCGCACCTGAGTTGGACACGGGCTTAAGTGGGCTGGTGCAGGCCGTGCTACTCATATTATGTGACAAAAGTCCGGTATGAGGGATATTCCTGAAAAATCAGGGGGTCCAGAGCTGGCCCCTGCCAGATTCCTTTTGTTTTGGCTAACTTTATAATTGTAGTTCTGTGAGTCTCTTAATGTACACTCACTGAAACATAATTCACGGGGGCAGATGTAAATTTGGTTGTCAAACAAAATAGTTAGATGTAATGCACTTACTGATTGACAGATACTCCAACACAAACCTTTATGACTGGTAAATGTTGCCACTAATTTAAAAAAGTCATAAAACCAGGAAGAGTAAAATATGATTGTTTCACAAACCCAAAAATTAGTTGTTAGGCAGTCTCCCAGACTTTCCAGAAGATAAAAGAGTCACATAGATTCTTCCCTACCCTCCTCCTCTTCCTTTTGCCTTTGTTCTACTTAAGTTGAGATCATACATAGAAAACTCTCTAATTAGTTTTAGGTTTAGAATGAAGTTAGTGACTCCTTTTCAAGACTACTGTTCAGTTTAGAAGTAACTTATGCTTTAGTATTTACCTTTAATTGGGGGCTTATAGCTTTTTGGGTATTGACACTAGTGTGACCTTGTGGCTATTAGTTTATCTTACACTCAGTGAATAAAACACTTACTTGTATTTACACAAAGTTGCCTTGTCTGCTTTAACATTGATAAGTAAGCCTGTGAATTGAAATACTGATAGAAACATGTTTCAGATGTAAACTTTACTTCAAAGTGGTCTGTGTCATAAATGCTGAATGGGAGTTGCGGGACCCCAAGCTATCCTTGAAAAAATATGTTTGTTAACTGCTTGCTCTATGCAGGTGTTGAGGGAATCTCACTGCTTGCTTGTAAAGTATAAATAAAGACCTGCTGAGACTCTCAGGAGGACAGATACTAAATTCCGTGCAAGTCTGGTGCTCTTCCCCCCTTCCCCTCCCTCGCTGATGCTGTTCCATCCTTTGGAGACCTGGCCTTCTGTCGTAGCTGGCCTTCGGCAATGGGCGGTGTCATGAGGACGCCAGGACCGACCAACAGGACCTACAGTATCCACCAACAGACCAAAGAGCAGCAGTGAAAGCAGCAGCACAGCAGCCTAGAGAGTGAGATGCGCCGGGGGCTGTGAGGTCTGCCAGCCTCCCGGCCCCCTGGCACCCACATCTGCCATGTACCTGGCCACTTCTACTAATAAAAACAGGAAAAGCCACCGAGGGCTCCAAGACTCCTTCCTTTACCTGCCGTCTGCTAAGAACCATCCCGAACTTCCTCTGTACGCCTTCCTGGCTGCTACAATAATTCAATTACAATGCACCCAGCTTATAAGCTATACATAAGATTGTAGTTCTATGAAGAATCTGCAAGGTCATTCAATTCCACATTATCTCTTTAGCCAATATCGTCCCTAAAAGTGCCATAGCAATTCTTCTGAAACGGGGGCTATTGCCACTCAAAAAGACACTTTCAGTGGAGAACAGACCACTGTCTATTTCACCCATGGCTTTTTCACCCATGTGCACAATTGCAAAACTACTCAGGTTCAGAGAACACCATCAGTGGGGCCTATTTAACAAAGGAAACAAGGAGCTCTCAAGGCCACAGGTAGCCAGCTATCTCACCTTAGTATCCAGTGCCCAAATGTCCTAAACAAAAGGAGCTCAGCCAAGATGGCGCTGTCCAGCCAAGAAGGGTATGGAGCTTATGGAGCAGAGGCAAGCAGAGAGGACAGGATGCAACTCACTGTACCTGGAGGTGCTCAAGGGATGGGTGTCTGCTGAGATGGCCCTGCAGCAGCCCACAGCAACAGTCTGAAAGTCTGATGGACAGCATCAGACGCTGGACCAGACAGTAACAGAGGCTGATGACTAACAACTCTCAGGTGACTCAGACTGCCTGTTAACCACTGAGTGCTGAACAGCACTGGCCAGTAATGCCAGTCAATTGGTCATGGAATTACAGCTGTTTGTGAGTTGTTGACCCCATATCAACAACAAACAGTTCTTTGAGACACTAGGCGTGAGGTCCTGGTACTCCATTCAGCTGATATCAGAGGCAAGCTGGAGGCAGGCAATGGTACTTGGTCTCTGTGAAGCTCTTTGGCTTCTCTCTGAAGCTTTTCAGCTTCTCTTCTTCCTTCAAAGGTCAGCTCCTACGTGTATCTAAGAGCATCCAGTCCAAGCCACCGAGTGTCCAGTCAAAGTGAGTCCAATCAAGTACGGTAGGAGTCCAGGAGCCCGAGTGCTGGAGTACAGCAGCCCCAAGTGGTTTCCTCCTCCCTTATCTCCGTCTACTCTTAAATGATGTCTCCCTCCAACCCCCCACCACCACCTGCCAGCCTGACTGGACCCACTTTATCCTATGGCTATTTACCAATCAGCTCATTGTTTGCAACTGATGGGTTTATATCACGATCCAGGCAGCAAATCCACAAGCCCCTCTACTGCCTGCAGCTGGAAGGATGCACAGCATTGGAGCTAGCCCCATGGTGCTCCAGGGGCTGTGTGTCCTGGAATGGCCTTGCTGGGGAACCACTGCCTACTGCCATCACTGCTGGCTTCTGCCAGCATCCTAAATGCCTACCTACTGCTGCTTCATTGCCCACAAGGCAAAGCTCTGGGGCCAAGCACAGGAACCCCCAAGGTGTGGGTCCCTGGTTTCACTTCCAACCATGTTCCTGTGGAGTATGTATACAAATAAAGATGGAAGCAAATCACATTTCATGAAAGGCAAATTATTAAAATTCATAGATGCAACTCTAAAACCCATTCACACCACACACACACACACACACTTAATATATTTAACAAGTACTTTGTGCTTCATCATAGAGAAACAAAGTGGCATTTTATCATCTAATAAATTTTTTGAGAGTCTATTCAGTGCCAGACACTGTAGTTATTGGTGATGGAGAAGAGATGAGGAATGAATAAAGTGAAGTCCTTTAGGTTTCAGTTTGAATAAGAACATGTTGATTAAGCACCTAATCCTTGCTAAGGATTGTGCCTTTTTCTTTATCTTAGATCTTTTCACTGTAAGGGAGTGAGTACAATCTGGAAGGAAACACTCTGGAGGTAGATCAGAGTTTGAATTTTAACTCTGCCTCATCTGTGGTTATCACAGATGAGGATTTTATTAATGTGTTTGTTTACTGACTTCTTCATTTATAAAGTGCAAATATATTCCCAACAATGAGTTTGTGTTCTACTGTTGTGGCTACTATTTTAGATATGAGTGAAAACATGTCAAACAGTGGACATGTCAGACACAGTCTTACACTCAAACATGGGGATAAATGAGATGATATATGGAAACGTGAGTTAGTGGTCAGTTAATGCAGTGAACTTATTCCTAAAATTATTAAATGATGATACATTGAATGGGAAACAGGATAAGGAATTCATGCACATAAAAGAAGGTAATTTTAACATAGCAAACAGCAGATATTAAATGACAAATGAAGACAAACAAAAAACATTTGAAATTACACACTTAAAGACATAACTACTACACCAGAATTTAAATATAGAATCTATCATGACAGTGGAGATGACCAAAGGTAGCTTTTGTTGAATAGGCAGGTTCTATTAATCAGACAACATGTAAGTTGAAAGACACTATATGTTTAGATGTATGCAAAATTGATATGTAAATATATATATTTATAATTAATATATACTGTATAAAGATTATGCAATAATCATTCAAAAAAATCAAAGAATACTTGTTCTATAAGTGAAATTCAGGCATTGAGATAGAGCTGAAGACACATACATCTCAGCTCTGAAATTTATTATTAAGACAGTATTGCTTTATGGAAACCCCAATATTAACAAATACCACTATAATTCTAGAAAAATAAACTATTCCTGTGTTGTGACTGGCCAAAGCTCATGGTCCAACATATTTTAGGTTTTCCATATTGGTATGAGAAACACTAGAAATCAGAGGAGACATTGTCTTCTTAATGACTGATGTAAAAGATGACATACTTTGGCTTTAGAACTTACAGAAGATAGTAAACTGTACGTATGAACAAATTAGATATCCTCAATGTAAGTTACCATTTAATAAATAATACATGGAATAATACATGGTTTATTGATTTTTTTAAAGTTTTTAAGAAAATTTCAAAAATCATAAATTGCCGGGCTTTCCTAAGTCTAATACTGTTTAGTAGAAGATGGTAATAGAAATGGATGAGGGGCTCTGAGGTAGGTTAAAATTCACCTTTCTCCTCTCGAGGTGTAGAGAGCACAGGGATAAACTGTGTCAAAAAGCAGAATTGTTTATGGTTAGGTTTCCACAACCAAAAATAAAAATAAAATAGTGAGGGATAATAAGAGATATTGCTATTCTCTTATTTCTTAGGCTTCTGGGCTTCCTTGTAATGAAACCCTCTGCTATCCTGCCTCCATTTCTAAATACTCTTCTTTATATCTTTCCCTTTTCAGAGCATCACGGGAGTCAGCAGATGCTTTTAGTTATTTATTTTTGAGTCTGTTTTCCATCACTGCTTACATTTGTCAAGTGCATGAAGACAAAAAACACACCTTCATTGTTTGCAATTATTTATGAGGTGCCTGCTGTGTGATGGGTGTATATGAATGAGTAGATTAGATAGGAGAGTTAGAAACACATTCAATAATTAATTCTCAAAACCTATATATGACCCTTAAAATCATAACCACTTAGCCTCACAAAATTAAGTGATGTCTCTATCCTATCATTTCCATAATTCCCTTAGGATAAGGACGAGATGTACAGCAATAACTTATGATAAAGCATATTAGAGCATGACTTTTATAAAAGACTCTGGGAATTCAGTTTATTTCAATCTCTGGATGATAGGACAATGCCACTTACAGCAAATAGGCTTATGTGGGATATAATAACCTGTTTTGTAGAGGTTTCAACATATAACACCCTGAGTAGACCCAAAGATGTAAATGTACTTTACCTCATTAACACAATTTGGAAAAAAAATAATAAAACAGTTGTCTATAAATAAAAGCAAAAATAACCTGCTTCTGAATAGAGTTTTGAGAAGTTCTAGTTTTGAAACTCCTTACATCATTTCCTTATCTTGATGAATATAATTGCAAAATAAGAAGAAAAAAAAAACACCTTGGTGTGGGAATAAATGCAGTGGTGTTGATTTCTGGAGACTTTGGATATCAAACAATTGTACGTCATTTTAAAGTTGGGGTTTACAGGTCAGTGGAAACTGCATTAAGTAATGGCAAAGTAGGAATACACAATGTTTGCAATGATTCTTAACAACAGTATTAAGTAAATGTTTAGATAATTAAATTTTTTCTTTTTTTTTTTTTTTTTTTTTTGGCTAAAATCCTCTCCCACTGTCCGTTTGGACACAGCGCTAGTCTAAGGCCTAAACAAAAAAAGATGACAGACCCTAAAAGGCCAGGTTCCACAGAATGATAGTTCCTCTAATTCTTGTCCCTGGTCCAGAAGCACTTTTGTTTCACAGATTTCTACTTTCCATTAGTTAATGAAAAACATTTTATTTCATTGTCAAAGATGCCAGTAGCATCTACTGAAGTCTAAGTTTTCAAGTTAGGATGAGAAATCCCCTGAAGGCAATATCCTGCGTAGTTTCTTGTTACTGAAGAAAGAACTGCTTACCTAAGAAGGACTAAGGTGAAAATTTACACTTATAAAAACACACTTTGAGCTATCTGGTAAACAGTCAAATTTTTAAAAAAAATATTTTGATAAAGAAAAACATACATATGGTTATAGATGCCAGTCCAGAAAACACTATTTAAGAATCCTAAGTCTCTTCTGACCACTTAAATCCCCTCATGATTTTACAGATGAATACATTTCCTAAAAAATATTTGCTTTATTGGTGTACACACAAAGTATATCTTAGATAATAATAATGATGGAACTCACTTATACGCATACATCAACTTCTATGCAGATACAAAAGCATCTGAAATTAGATACTCTTTAAGTAGACAGTTTTCTTAGATCCATATATAAAATTTTACTAGACTCACTTATATGTAATGGTAACTAAGTGGGAAATGAAAAGATAAACTAAATTTTTAAGTAATGTACAAAATCAACACAAAATAATAAGCATGATCCCCTTGAATCCCACATGAATCAAGAGGCTGTTGCAGGTAAAGAACTTAACAAATTTTAAAGTAGTAAAGGCAATCTCTGATTTTTTATATGTTTAGAATTTGTTTGGCTTTTAAAAGTTTCTCAATCAACAGATTCTTACTTTGTTTACAGTACTACTTGCCCCTCTTTGCTTTCTCAGTTACAATTAACCCAGTTTTATCAGGTATCTTTTTTCATTTTCTACCTTCCATTTCCAACTAATATTTGAAAGTAAATCTTATCCACAAAATCCAATCAAAACATTATTGAATCCTTTCAAGAACTGTTCATGTGTTGAGATGTGAATCAATAACCCTAATCATATAATAGTATTTTAAACTAATGTTACCACAATAAAAATAATATAAAAGAACAACTCATCATCTTTTTTAGTGCTGCAAGGAGAAAGTTCCCCATATTCTAATCTAGGTCCATTTTCCCATGTTTAAAATATACTGCATTTATCTACTTCCTCTTCGACTCCCGCCACTTCCCCCCATCCAATTTCTGAATAGCATTAGTAAATAAAATAGAATTTTCCACTTACCACATAGAGGAAATCAAGAGTTTTTATATCACAGTGTATTAAATATCTTTTTCCAGATCAATTTTTCTTAATTTTTTCCCCTACAGTCCTAAGACTTCTAAGTACTTATCTACTCTGCTTTTCCCACCAAGCCCTATGTTTCCCCATTTTTTCCCCCCAGAATCAACCCACTTAGAGATAAGAACAGCTTTACCACTTAACTATAGCTCTTTTGTTATATCAATCTACCTTTGCAGTCTACCTTTTCCTTATTTGTGACAATATGGATACTCTTTATATATGGAGCAACTACCATGAGCCAGCACATTTAAGTTTTTAAAATGAATACTCATTCATTGACTCCTTACACATACCCTATGAGGTAGGTATTATGGGCTGGCACCACTACTTCACCATGTTACAGAGAGAAAAAGGAGAATTTAAAGGTATGTAAGTGGATCCAAATCTATGTGTTCTAAATCTAAAACCCAAAAGCTTCATCATTACCTTATACTGAAAGGTTTATATCTGTAAAAAGATGTAAGAATCATCTATTTCACATATTCTCACTAGGCATAAGACATGTGTGCCCTGCACATACTTTCGTTAATTTATAATTCCTGTTATTATTTTCAATTTTTATTTATACTTACTACTTCTATAGAATATATAAAATACCAACTCCCTGATATTTTATGCTTCATAGACAAAAGATCTTCATTGGAAGCAATGCCATATGTTCTCTTTGGAATCAAACTGAGAGAGTCATTACGTAAACTGCAAGGTCCATTCTGTCGCTTACGTAAGGGGTTACACATGGAGGCTGAATTAAGTGGCAGATCCAATCTGTTTTAATGATGTTTTAGTCTCCTCAGCAGCTGCTCAGTGGACTGACTCTAACACAGATGTGTCTGTGACAGTGTTTTATAAGTTTGCAGCATGTCACAAAGGTTTACAATTACTGGTAGGAAGCAACAGAGATTCTTGAATAAGACATGTTTCATAATCATACACTGTCCTCATACCTGCTGTCTTTATACAGTCCACTTCACACATGTTGTACTACAGCCAGGTGTGCCTTGTGCCTTGACCTCTGCACACACATGATCTAATACAGACTGCTGCTCTTCTGATTGTCTCAACTCTTCCTCTACTCCTAACAATAGGACTTTCAACTCCCCTTTAATTTTTTCCTGATTTTGTTTTTTCAATACATGATTGATACAAAATTAAAAGAAAGTAATCCTCAAGATTATAGCTCTGAGATAATTGCTGTTCCAAGTTCCAAGTTCTCATTTTCTTAGTTCCTCCTCTCTTCAATATAGATGTGACTGTATGTGTGTATGCATACATATGTGATATGTAATACAATATATATAAAGCAGATAAATATCTGGAATTTTATACATACTGTCATAATTTTCTGCTCAACCATGGATATGTATGTTAACCAGGGCTTTAAGTTCTTGATTAGTGTACCAAATATCCATAACTACTTCTAATCACAAAAGATTTTTCTATTCATGTAGTAAAGTTGTTCATCTTTCTACTTCTAAAAAATCCACAAACAGAGCTAGTTAGTTTCATGAACACTTAGTTTTGGAGATCCAAATGCAGTGATCTGGATTCTTGTTCTTTCTACTCTTCCATTTTTTAGCTCTTTTAATTCTGATTTCATTTTGATTTTGCTTTACTTGTTTTTCTCTTTGTCTCATTCCTGACCTCTAAAAAATAACTTTCTCCCTATAGCTGTGGGGAGGGAGACTCATTCTTACAGTTTTGCAAGAATATTCCAGAGTAAAATGTAGTCTGAGATCTTGTCTGTCACAATACTTGTTATTATAGCCAAGAGGAAGAGAATTCTAAAGGGCAATCTTCAGGTAGGGAAAGAAAGCCAGTTGCATCTGAACCATAGGGGAAGAAAATGCCTCCTAGACAGCTTTACATCAGTACATGGCATTTTATCTCATTTCTAGTTGTCAGAAAACAAAGGCTGTATCAGATGAGAGTCATGGGTTATTTTCTCTTGTCTCACTACAGAGACATAAGAGATCAAGGTCCCATTACACTGGAGTTCCATAAACTTTTTCTAGCTTTCCAAGAAAGAGTGTCTAAAGTTTGGAGGTTTCAGCAACTTGTGTGGAGTAGATCTACTGGCTCTGGTGATTCTAGAACTAGCATGGGGAATTCCATTATTTTAAGCCCCATGTTTTATTTATTGTGTCATCTGCCCACCTGAGGATTCGTGTGAAGGCTGGCTATGGCCAACTGCAATTTTAAATAGCTGAATATTATTAGGTTTTGAGGTTAGATCATTATTTATTTATCTACCACTGATGGATATTTTGGCTCAATTTGCTAAATTAGACATTGCTATGATTCATAATGATGCGATGGGTAATCTCTGTACCTACATCTCTTTTAACCTTTCTGGTTATTTTATTAATATGATTCCTAGAAGTAAAATGCTGAAAAAAAAGAAGATTCTTACCTATAAATTTTCTCCCTTTCCATAAACTTTAACTCTTGAAGGCCACACTTTATTCTACCTAAAACTGTCATGTTTTCCTAGTATTCTCTCTCATGTTCACTCTTTTAACAAGTTGATTGTGATTTCCTATTATGAGTCAGACACTGTGCAAGGTGCTTATGAAATTACAAAGAAAAATAACGCATGTACCCATTCTTTAAAAGAGAGTAATTATGTCAGTTAGACAGATAGGAAAGCAGGTAATAAACAATTTGGTGAGATTTGTGCAATAGCAGGGTAAGTACGAGTGCTTTGAGAGCAAAGATAAAGTGACTGTCCAGGCAAAAAGAAAATGTCTTCATTCAGAAGTAATGTGCGTCCATCAACAAATGGCATCAGAACAACAGACTTTGCCAAAGGTAAACAAACGAAAAACAGATCTATACACAGACCTCATACTCTTCACAAAACTGAATTCAAATGGATTAAAGATCTAAATATAGAATGCAAAACCATAAAACTTCTAGAAGATAACAGTAGAAAAATCTAGATGACCTTTGGGTACAGTAATAACTTTTTTAGATGCAAAACCAAAGACAAGATCCACAAAAGAATAATTTATAATTGAATTTCACTAAAAGGAAGCTTTAGGAAAGACAGTATCAAGAGAATTAGAAGATAAGTCACAGAGTGGGAGAAAATATTTGAAAAGGATACATATGATAAAGGATGGCTATTCAAAATATACATAGAAATCTTAAAATTCAACAAAAAACAAATAGATGGGCAGAAAGCCTAAAAAGATACCTCACCCAAATAAGATATACAGATGGCAAATAAGCCCATATAAAGACACTTCACATCAACTACAATCAGGGACGTGCAAATTAAAAAAGAAAAATAGTACGATACCACTACTCTTGTAGTAGAGGGGCCAAAATCCACTAACACCAACAAAGCTGGGAGGATGAAGAGCAACAGGAACTCTCATACATGGAAATATAAAATGATATAGCCAGTTCAGGAGACAGTTTGGGGGTTTCTTACAAAACTAAATATATTCTGACCACTTAATCTAGCAATTTTGCTTCTTGGCATTTTACCAAAATGAGTTGAAAACCTATCGCTACAGAAAAACCCACACAATGATGTTTATAAAAGTTTCATTCATAATTGCCAAAACTAGGAAGCAACCAAGATATGTTTCAGCAGGTAAATGCAAAAATATACTGCTACATTCAGACAATCGAATATTACTTAGCACTAAAAAGCCACTTAGAACTATAAAGCCATTGCAAAGATATGGATGAAATTTACTTGCATATTATTCACTAACATAGACAATCTGAAAAAGCTATATCCTATATAGTCCAAACTACATGACATTAGGATAAGGCAAAACTATGGAGAAAATAAAAACACTAATAAAATGATCAATAGTTGACAGAAAATTAGGGGTGGGTTGGAAAGAAGAGTAGAGAGGACTAGGCCAAGCACAGAGAATTTTCAGGGCAGTGAAAATGACTATGTAAAAATGATGGATATATGTCATTATGCATTGGTCATACCCATAGAATATACAATATTAAGAGTAAATCCTAAAGTATACAATGGATTTTCAACAATATAGTTTCATCCTGGTAGGGGAAAAGTACTATTCTAATGAGCAATGTTGATAATAGGGAGGTTATGCAAATGTGGGAGTGGAAAATGCACAGGAAATTTTTGTACCTCCCATTTAGTTTTGCTATAATCCTACAGCTGCTAAAAAATTGTAGCCTTAAAAATGATAAGGGATTTGATCCCTAAACAATGAATACAAGGGAGAGTGTGAGCATCCATAAGTAGAGGAAACTCCATATACAAAGGCACAGAGTATGGAAAATGAATAGTGTACTCAAGACATACTAAGGTGTGGAATGTGAAAGGAGCAAGGTACCTGGAAGGACTGTCAAATAATATGTGATAAATCCTATGCATGTTAACATTTGAGAACCATTGCTTTTATGTCCCTATTCTTATCCTCCCTAATAAATTTTTAAGGATGGGAACCATAGTTTGTATCTACTATATTGCATATGCACACACACACACACACACAAGAATGACTCAATCATTCAATTTCTGATTGTTATTAACAGTTTTTCTTTTTAGGAAATTCAAGATAATATACATTTTTATTGCATTAAAAAAAAGAGAATAAAGTCCTCTATCATCCTACTATATAATTGGTATAACATGTACACTACAATATTGCTTTTTAATCTGCTATTTTTTTCATTTCCTGATATGCTCCCAAGTCATTATAATTGATCTCACTATAATTTTTAATAACTACCACCTCTATGGGAATAATATCTAAGAAGTCTCTACATTTTGAAGTTGGAAACTGACTTCTCAACTGAACCTCTCCTGGCTAACAAGGCCTCATCTTTAGGCTATTATGCTTTAAAGTCACCCCCATTTCCACCATTGTTCTCCCACCAACCAGTGCAATGATTTTATGAAAACAAAAATTTATTCAAAGCCCTTTAAACTGAGAATAAAATCCAGATTCCCCCATGACAGGCCCCCTGCAATGGTGTACTTGCTTACCTCTCTCTCTCCTTTCATTTCGGTCATCCTGGTGTTCAGTCTCTGTGTTCCTGCCACACAGGCCACATATCAGTTTCTTAAATATACCAAATTTTCTCCCACCCCAAGGCCCAAACAGAGGACACTTTTCTTCCTCTTTCTTCCATTCCTCCCTCCCATTATCTTCTCATCTTTCAATTCTTGCATTCAATTCCTTCTGAGAGGTTGCGTCTCTGATCAGAGCAGCTAGCTCCGTTTTCACTACTCTCTACCCACTAATGACAACTCATCAATAGATTTTTATATATTAGTTTACTAATTTACCTTCTGATTCTTCCAGTACACTATAAGCTAGTGCAAAGAAAGGGACTTTGCCTGTTTTACTCATCAAAGCATATGCACACATAGTATAGAATCAGCCACCTGGTAGCTCTACAAATGCAATGGACTCTGATGATATTAAGGGGAGATTTAAAGCATTGGCTCTCAAATGTGTGCCAGCATCAGAAGCACCAGCATCATCTGAGAACTTCCTGGACATGCCCATTCTCAGGCCTCAACTGGAATTATTGCTACCATAAGTTCTGGGAGGGCAGAGAGCCCTGTAGAGCCTGGTCATCTGTTTTCAGTAAGTCCATAGGTCATTCTCATGCTACCAGTTAACAACCACCATTGTCAGGGATCTGCTTTGAAAAAGAAATAGTATTTTGTTTATAAGTTGCCACAGATGAAATTTCTTAGCATGTGAGATTTAAATATCACTGAATGTCATTTCTCATTTACTGAGAAAAAAAAACATAGAAAAATAATTTTTATATTTTGATCTAATCGTTAGCAACAGTTCTGCCTGTAAGTTCACTTTTTAGATTGTAATATCTATTTCCTATGAATATTAAGTGTAATCATGTATCTTGTACTCCTCCCTCAAAAGACTCCCATAAAGCTATTAGAAGTAGTTTTTTTTACAGAACATTAATTCAGTTAAAATTACTGAGCATTAATTCCATTAAAATAAGGTATAACTATGGAAAAAAACTGTATTTTCTACTTCTCTCAAAACAGTTCAAACAATTGATCTGGATAATTTGCCTTTGAGCTGAATATTTACCAGTGATTTTAGTTATTATATTTAAAGGGGGAGTCAGTACTTTTTCACATTTGGAGTGACTTAGTCAATAGAACTAGTTCATTGAGCAACAAGGTATCCATGAGATTAGGAGTAGATAGAACATCAGTCATTGAAGCTGAGATTTCAAATGGGATCCAAAAGACATGAGTTAACTGAGCTACATAACTAGATAAAATGTTATAAGACATATATCATTGTAAACTAATAAAAATTGTGAAGTTTGTGTAAATACTCTTTTTAAAAGTTAAAAAGGAACTAAAGGGAGGAGAGAAAAAAAATACTGATTGTATTGTCATAACATAAGCGGTATTATGCTTAATGCTGTTTCTTAGACTATCTTATTCTTTATCTACACACTTTTATTTGTTCAAATGAATGATTCTCTATATTTTCTAATGAAAACCAAAAGCCAAAGTTTTCTAAGTGGAATAGTCTGGGCATTGATTGTGGTTTTCCACTGGGGTCTCAATGATATTAGCATTTTAAAAAAAATAAGCTTTAAAATATCCTCATAGTGGAAGCAATTTTCAGGAAATATATTTAAATATTACCATCCTTGAGCAACAATTTTTATTTATATTTTGCATATGACATATGGAATCTTTTAAACAGTCTATTTTAAAATATACAATAATGAATGGATAAAGTGTTATCCATTTTCAGTAATCTAACCTTGAATGTTCATTTACAAATGAAGCAGTTAACACTTTAAAATACAAAAGTGGAAATAAAGTCTTCAGAATGGGACACAACTGATTTCTTTATCACTTCTAAACCATGAGCAAGTAAGTACAACAGACTGAAAAATATTTTGTTCTCTTGTTTATATTATAGTGAACATCATAGTTGTGTCACTTAATATAGAATGCTGTGATACATGCTCAAATTCAGATTTTTAATGAGATTTTCTAACTGCAACATTGTTTACTAAAATATCATATAAAATTTCTTAAAACATTAAATACTTAAAATTATCTTTACAAGTAATATTTTAGATATTTTTCGATTCAAGGATTTGAGTAAAATTTGTGAATAACTTTCAATGAAAATAATCACCAAATACATATGAAAATAGTCAAACCTTCAGAGGCAGCCTTTGTTTTCCATGCAAGATATACACTGATGTTTAAAAAAAGAATTCAGTCATACTACTTCCTATTTATATATATATATACTTCTAATACTTCTAATATTTGAAATAACAGATATTACTTATCCTAATTCTGAAATTAATATCAATTATTCTTCACTGGCTTCTCTACATATTTTTAAGAAAACATACAGTGATATAGAATTCCTAGATTGATGTACTTTTAAACATACCACAGTCAGAATTCTGGGTTCAGCTGCATTTGGAATCCTTCATTGCTGACAACAGAGTTTCAAATGACAATCTTCTTTAAAGCACTCTTCAGCATGACAACAGAAAGTTCTCCCTGCTACCGCCTGCTTTTTCCATTAGCTAGAGTGTTACATATTGAATGCTGCACAAAGCATTTGACTGGAGGGTTTTTAAATGCCTGGCTCTGAATAATGATTTTTTTAAAAAGCAACTCTTCTCTTGATAAGAACTTCTTTTTTTATTATTAATTTGACTTAGGGGGGTGTTATGAGGTTGGGTGGGGAGCTGGTGCTTTCAGTGTCATTGGTTAATAGAATTTCTATGTATGATTCACCTAAGTGACATTTAGTCATATAATGTCAGTGGCATTTTGATGACTTTACTGTCAATTTTTAATAATCTATTGCACATTCTTATATTATTCGAATGAATTGGGTAGATTAGCATAAAAGGTGGGAGGTAAAATTCAGTCTGAATAATAGTCTGAAAAACAAAATTAATTTTTTTATTGATGAGGCAGGGAATATTTTTTGATAGTTGAGTGGGATTCACTAGGATTCCCCATGGTTTCTTTTTTTCTTTCTTTTTTTTCCCTTCAGTTTTTCAAGGAAATTGCTTAATTTTCTTTTTCACTAGAGAAACTAGAAATCTTTGTGGTTTCTGAAAAATCCTGCCTCTGCCAAACTGACATTGCACCATGTCGATTTGAGCTGCAGGTATTGAACTGACTGTATGTAATCTGAAAACAGTAGAAGTAACTATTCTCTAAAAATAAGAAAATAAATAAAATGGAATGTTTTTGCCCTCCTGTGGTTAACATTCATATGATGAGCTGTAACAGAGGATTACATTTATTTCTGGCAAGAAAGCCTCCACAGGACAGCTTGTAATTGGTACTAAAAGACACTGAACTAAAAAAGTAGTCACTTAATGGATATGGCCTTGAATTAATCAGCATGCTTAAATCTGATTTTCCAATCTATTCATGAAATAGGAAATTTTATCTTCACACAATTGTCTGAAACCATAAGCAACACCTGGTCGATTGGGTAATATGTGTGTTTTAACTTCTGTAACATCAGGGATTAATAAAATCATATAGGTTTCCATCAATGGAACCCTCATTGAAATCCTGATTTGCAGTTTGTGAAGAAGTGAACAGAACAATTTTTTTTTAATTCCACAAGCATCAGTAATTATTTCATAAATACAATAGTGCGTTATTTTTGTTGATATTTTCCTCTATTTTGAAAACACTAATAGCTGCTCAACATTTGTGTGGACTTATCTAGTGGGGATTGGAAGGTGCATAGCAATGTGGAGGACAAAAAGAACATGGCGGGTAAAGGACTGTAAGCAGCAGGAAAAGGGTGACTATCTTACTTTTACCAGAATTTTATCATAGAGACTCGGTTTTATCATATTTCCTTTTTATGCATACAATACCAAGGAAAGCACAATACTTATGGTGCCTAACATGCAATATATGTTCCTTTCCAGCACTTTGAAGATGTTCTTATTCTTGTCTCATGACTTCTATGGGCCCTGGTACACATACTCTGTGTACCACAGTACAGCGCTTCATAATGTGGTGGTCTCCTTATAGTTGTTGTCCTTTGTTACCCAGTTGTATGATAGTAGGTAACTATCCACCTAAAAAAAGGGGTAAAAAGAGACTCTACTTTTTAGAATAGCTCTCAGCATAAAATATAGATTCTCACCAAAAGCCCTCATAGGTCCTTAGTGAATTTTATTTTTTGGAATTGTTTAATATTAATGTTCAAATGTCCAAGCCAGTGTTCCTTTTGACACACAAATAACCTGGCAGGTCTGAAGGCAGGAGATTAATGAGGTAGCTTGACTTTTAATGTGTCTGAATTATTTTTGATCTGACTCCTCTGGCTGCCTTCATGTCGAAGTGGTTTGATGTGAACCTATCACTGATCAAATGCATAAATATCAAGTAGAACAATTACCTGAACCATAACTGCTATGCCCACACATTAATGTATTAAATTTAATTTCACATCCTATAGAAGTATGTAAAATTCCTGCAGGCAAGTTTCCACAGCTCTCATTTTAGAACTGGAGTCTCCAGGGAGACTTAGGGCTAGATCACCCAGTATGAGCACTGAAGCACTCTTGGGGAAAATCAGTGAACTGGGTGATTCCAGAGACCTCCTCTGTGTCTTAGTTCCCATCATTTACTAAATTAGGGCCAGGAGAGAGAAAATATATGCAGCATTTTGTTTCTTTGTATTAGATATGAAATAAGACTTACTAAACAGGCACATATTTTCCCCACATAGTCTTGTCCTGATTACCTAGCCTTCTTTTTTTTATTATTAAAATATTTTAAAATTTACATATACTTGCCATTAATTGTAATCCCCATGTATTCTCCATCACCATCTCACCAGTGCACCATCACCTCAGTCCCTCGTGTTCCCATCTTCCCTCTCCCCTCCCCACCAGGTGTCCCCAGTCTGTTCTTGTCTCCTCATTTTTGGTTTCTGTGTCTTTATTGCTGTTATTGTTATTATTATTATTGTTCTTACTCCTTTCCTTGATCTTTATTTGGTTCCCTTATGTTCCTCCTAAGGGAGGAACCATCTGGTTTTACCTAGCCTTCTAATCTAGACATAGCCTCTGGCGGTTGTAAGGATTTTTGTGTGCAGAGGGGGAAGTGCATGTTTTTTTTTGTGTGTGTAGGTTGTTTGTTTTTTGTTTTTCCTGATGGTAAAGGAAGTTCATATGCCATATTGTAGATGCATCTGAAATTATTTAATCCACCAATTATTACTTTTTATAATTACTTTATAATTATTATACAATATCATGGAATACACACCTTTATAATTAATAATTTTACAATGAATTATTATATTAATACCACAGAATATTCACCTCCCTTGTGACCACTTTTGTTGAGTGTAATATTAAGCTTGCAATAAACCCCTATATCTCTCCACTTAATAGTCTGATGCAAGAGTAAATTTAAACACATCAATCTGGGGATTTGTGGCCACACAATTATTAAAATGCAGTTATTATTTGTTTTCAGGGTTTATAACACTATGTCTCTTTGACTCCAGAATCCTCTGTTCTTTGTTGGTATATTAAAGTTACTACTACTGATTGTCACTGAGTTATCATGAGAATTATACAAGTCATTATGTAGAAAGCGCTTACACACCTTCTCGGAACTGAATACTTCTTCAAATTGTTACCAGACCAATAAGGTGAAGACCTGGATTGCTCCAGTCTTTCAAGTGTAACAAAGTGGAAAAGTATTTTTGGAAAACAAAAACATCTATTTCAAATCTAAACTCAGTTTGTGAGATTTTAGAATAGGGGTAATACTATATTAACACATGATTTAAATTTAAAGATACATGAAATCAGTTTTATGTCATTTGAACCATCTAGTGCTAAGCATGATAAATAGCTGTTGTATTTTATTCTAAGTATTTTTTCTCTATGAAAAAGAGCTACATATTTTTATATAATTGCCTTCAAACTGCACATGTTGCTTTTTATAACCATCTTATTACATAATTATACACTGTGATTATTTCCCACCATCTTTAAATAGCTTGGTGGTTTATTTTCCACAGTACAATTCTGTTTGAGAGTATTACTACTTTTATTTCATCTTTTACTCTTAACCACTTAACTACTTTGTTCTCCCCATCCTTTCACAAATTACAGTGTGAGAACATTCTTAAATGTAATTATTTGGGCTAACCTCTAATTATAGTATCTGGCTAAATTCCTAGAAGTGTGTCAAAGGGCAAGATTATTTCAAGGCTTTTAGTTTTGTTTTTCATTAATTTATTTATTTTTTTTAATTTTTAAAGTTTATTAATTTATGGGGTACAGGCCAGAGTTGTGGGAGGTAAGAGGATTTACCAGAGACAGAGTGGGGAGCAGAACAGGCAGACTGACTGAAATATGCTGCTGAGGGGAGCTGCCGGGGAGGCAGGAGTGGTCTCTGCTACGCCATGTGGGTCCCCTCCTTGGCTGGGGATGGAACTCGCGCTGCTGTGCAGCAGATGCTCACAGTGTGGCGCTCTACCTCAAGGCTTTTAGTTCTTATTGTGAGACTGCTTTTCAGAAAAATTGAATCAATGTACCTATCTACTAGCAAGGAATAAATGGGCAGTTTATGGTGTGATTACTGGGTTTTATCTTTTTATTATTTTTAATTTGGTTCAAAAATATTGCTTATATTGTATTCCTGAAATTACTAGTAATGCTAATCATTGTATACATTAAAATTATATTGTTTTCCAACTATTTTTTTCAGTCTTATATTTATCAAGGATATTATTATATCTTTGTGGATGAACCACTGCTTGGCTCCTCAGCATGAGCTCATCAATACCTCTTAAATTTAAATCTCCTGGAAAATCTACACTAGCAAGTACCTAGTTGTAGAAACACTCTTCAACACTTACTAGCAAAGTTTTCTGAGGTTTAAGGAAAGGAAGTAAATGTATCACTATCAGACTAAGACTGACTATTATTAGGCATATATTAGACTTAGACTTAAGACTCGAAAATAGGCAATGAGATACATTTTAAAACCTCTCCAAATTTGGGGGGAAAGCTCCTAAAATTAGGGAAATAGTAACATTTCTTCTAGAATTTGATTATCCCAATAAATTTTTAAAAATTAGCATTTAATTTTTGTATAATTTTTGAACTAAGGAGACAAGAACTGGCTAGTTATTAATCCTGTAGTTTTGTTATTGAACAAATTCCTGTGGAAAGGTGAGGAGCACCAAGTACCTCATTGAACCTCAGTCAAAACCCCCACCCTCCACTTACATGCAGTCATCCTGGACAGTAAGTCACAGGATGCCATGCCTGGATGGGGAGCAGCTGAGAAGGATCAAGGTATATATGTAAATACAGGTGGAATAAAGGTTGGAAGGAAATCCTTGAAGAGACATTTAGGAGAGAAACTGCAGAGAGATAACTGGAGGAAACATGTGAAGGAGAGATATGTAGAGACACTTTGAAGAAATACTTGGAAATATATGAGAACACTGCTCCTGGTCCTAGGCAGAGATAACGGCAGCCATAATCTTGACCTTCTGGTGGAATATTTATTTTTCATTAATTATATTATATTTATATTTATATATATGGCACCACTGGTCATTTTCTATGTTTTATTTTCCCTTTCAGGTGTAATCCCCCTAAAATTCCCACCACCAAGTCACCCATGAACCATCACCATAGTCTGTTATGCTTTTTCCTATCTCCTGTTTTGAATCCTCTTCCTCCCCGTCCCCTATGTATGTTTCTGATTTATTGTTTGCCTACTAGTTTTGTCTCTCTCTTTTTCCCCTTTCCCTACTCTTTGTTTGGTTTCCCTATATACCTCCTATAATTGAAATCATTGATATTTTTCTTTTTCTTTCTGACTTATTTCATTGAGATAATCCCTTCCAGCTCTATCCATGTTGCTGTAAATGTCATGAGTTTATCTTTTTGACTGCTAAATAGTATTCCACTCTGTGTGTGTTTGTGTGTGTGTATACACACCATATTTTCTTGATCTACTCATCTGTTTTTAGACATTTAGACTGTTTCCATATATTAGCTATTGTAAATAGTGCTACAGTGAACATAGGAGTGCAGGTCTCCTTTTGATTAATGATTTTGTGTCCTTTGTATAGATTCCTAGGAGTGGAATTGCTAGATCATATAGTAGATCTATTTTTAGTAATTTGAGGATTCTCCACATAGCTTTCCATAGTGGTTGGACCAGTATCCCCAACCTTGTGGAATATTTAGATGGTATATTTTGAATTTTGAGTTTCTCCTTATGCACCTCTGGGAGCTGCCTGACTCCTTTCTTGTGTTACCCTACCATTAGGTGCCTTATATCTGTGACAAGGTTTCTGGTCTCAGTTGCCATACTTCAGGCCGAGCCTATTTGGCTGAATATTTGCTCTTGAAGGGATATGTAATTTTTTTAGTTTTATTGGAAATCTCTCTCTCTCTCTTCCTTCTCCTTTCCTCCCCTCTCTTACTGTAAATTCCAATTCTATTAAAAATCTTTTTAGGGCCTCCCTGGTGGCTCAGCACATTGTCGCACTGTGAAACATCTGTGGCACAGCAGCGTGAGTTCAATCCGTGGCCAGGGAGGGGACACACATGGCGCAGCAGACCTCTCCTGCCTCGCCAACTGTTCACCTCAGCAGTGTACTTCAGTTGATCTGCGTATTCTGCTGCCTGTCTCTGGTGAATCCTTTCACCTCCCATGACTCTGGCCTGTACCCCAGCTCCTGTATGCATAAATAAGTAAATCTTTAAAAAAAATAAAAATCTTTTTACACTAAGAGTATGCTTTCTTTGCTTTAATGCATGTGGATGGCTGTACCCTGTTTCACAGCATGAACCCCTTAAGAGTTTGTGGTCACTGAATATTCCCCTTGGTCACCTCCTAACACTTTAAGTCATTAACTCACAATTGTTGTGGGAAAAAGTATGCAAGTACAGATTTTCTGTACATGATTTGTAGCCAGTCATTGAAGCAAATAAGATAGTTGCCAGTGCCAACATACATTTTCTTTAAAAGGTCTATTGTAGGAGATTTTAGAGCCCATCTCCCTCTTCCTTTTCCACCATATGTTAGTGTCTCCAATCTTAACAGAAAATTATTCCTTTTCCTATTTGAGTGTAAGATGAGCACCATCTGCCAATGCTGGTTAACACAGTCAAATTGAATGGCCTTGTGATCTAAATTTAATGAACTGTTAAAATATTCATGTCAAGATCTTCCTGGTTCATAACCTCTTTCTGTCTAATCGGGTACCAAAAATCCTTTAAGAGAAGAAATCATCATAATTTGAACTATCAATTCATATTCCCACACTCATTATTGGCAATATCTTTAGTTATTTTGGGCATCCTGAGGAACAGTAGCAGCAATGAACTCTACATTGAAGTCCACTATAGAAACCACAGATTTTCCTTGATAGGTTTGTTACATTTAACCTAGATTAACTGTAGACTTTTAACGTATAGTCCACATTAACTCTGCTTAACCTACCCTTACAAATTATTCATATAAAACAGTTTCAGCTAGTATATCAGTCATGGCACTTTGATTGAGGTAGGGCTTTTGTCTTGGAAGATCCTCCAACTGACTATCTTTTTCAAGTGTTATTCACAGTGCTCTCTATACTAGTGAGATAGGAAAAGTAATATTTAAAAAAATATTAAATGATACCTTTCATTAGCTATAAAAATTGCTTGTAGTAAGCCCAGGTATTCCAGATCATGAACTTATGAAATTATTCCTTTTATATTACATTTGCTTCCAGAAAATGCAAGTGCTAAGAGTTCTTTAGTCAAAATGTTAGAAATAAACTTCTCTTAAAAAATCAGTTATTGTGTAATAATAACCCATATTAAAAAGGCCAGCAACAGTAAGTGCAGCAAGGATGTACAGAAAAAGGAACCTTTGTACACTCTTGGTGGAAATGTAGACCAGTTAAGCTCTTATGGAAAACAGTGTGGGGCTTTCTTGAAATTTTAAGAATCATCTCCCACAAGACTCAGAAATTCCATTCCTAGGTATCTACCCAAACAATACAAAAACAGTAATACAAAGGCAGCATGAACTCCCAAGTTCACTGCAACATTATTTACAATAGCCAAGCTTAGAAACAAACTAAGTGCCCAACAACAGATGAATGAATCAAGATGTGAGATATATACACACTGGAATACTAATCAGCTATCCATGTGGCAACATGGATGGAGCTGGAGGAGATTATGCTAAGTGAAATAAATTAGAAGGAGAAAGACAAATGTTTACTCCTATGCCTTGTGATACTTAAGTATCGCATCTATTATAAAGCTTGAAGCTAACTAAATCTAGACTTATCCCATAGTTACTGTTTTCTCTAACTTCTAGAACCTCTTAAATTTCTCTATTTATATTCATTTGCTGAACTGCAAACCAGTATCTTCACAGCGAATCCTATCTCCATTTGTATATTTCTCTCTCCTACAATGGCAATTGTTGTACACAGCAACATCAATTAAATAAATAATACACTCTTATTTTGTTAGTATTACTCCATCATATCATATATATATATCAATATCACAGTTTTAATTTCTAAATTAAATTGATTTTAATTTCTAAAATATCAACTTTGGTAAAAATGACACATGCTAAAAGTTCAAAATTTGAAGCAAACTATTCCAAAGATAGAATTCATTATTCTGAAGATTAATTATAAAACAAACTAAAATGCTTTACAAATATACATAGTTTACTAACTTATCATAAGCAGTGGGCACAAATAAAATTTCACAATGCTCATATAAGATCGTTCAGGAAATGTTTGGACAAACCAAATCCTCAAACAGATGTAGAATCTTTTGCACAAAGCTCAATAAACTAGTCAGAAGGATTTCTAGATATGTTTGATTTTACAGTCGACCAGCTCAACAGATTTTCCTCATAAATTCAACGTGAGTCTACTCTAATACTACTGTAAAGGGTTTACAGTTATTCCCTTTGAACAACTTTAAAGCTAATGATAGATTTTGTTCGCAAGCTTGATTTTTTTTTCTGTAATTCAGTATTGGTTACCACTTGCAAGGCATTAGCAGTCACATTAGCAGTCACTTTCCCTTGAATTTGTGCTCCTTTCCCCTTGACATTTTACAAACTTGCTTTGCATTATCTAAAACTTTGTCTTTGCAATGAAGTAACAATTGCAAAAAACTAAAATATCAGTTACATTGCATAACATGCACAGGTAGGTTGCAACTAATACAATTATCACAAGAAAATAACGTGTGCACAGAGTTTCAAGATTTCAGTCTGTGTGTGTGTGTGCGTGTGTGTGTGTGTGGTGTAACATGAAAGCTGCCTATTCTGTAGGTCACAAATGGAGAATATTGTCAATTCATAAGACCCAACTAGAAATACACATACCCTAACGTACAAATATATACCTGTCACTTAAATAAAAAGTTTAAGTCTAGTCTTAGTGAGATTTGGAAAATATCTGTTTTTGAGTAGAAATGAAGTGGCAGTATCATTGGAAGCACATAGTAAATTATAGAGAAGCAGATTATAGAGATTTTATTCAATCTTAGTTTATTTTCTAATTACTTGGGAGTATATTGTATCTGTCTTCCTATGAGGCTGTATTACAGGGTAAAACATCTGCTTTTTAAATTTTTTCTTGACTCTTCTCTTTTTTTTCTCAGGCCACTTGGAATAACACTTGCCAGATGCAAAAGACTCTAATCATATACACGTCAATCAGAGAGATAGGTGAACATGAAACAATACGTCTCTTATTTGTAAAGAAAATCTAAGAATTTTTAGAGCAAAATAGTGACACACACACCCTTTACTAAAACAAAAGCAAAGAGGAATGAAAAATTTTTCACAAGCAAATTTCTTTTTCTATAATATAGTTTGGTCTCATTGATGATAATAACATTTAAAATGTACCTGTTACTTCCCCCTCTACACTGGTAGTATCTAATAAAAGGATTTGCAAAATTAATTCAAGTCACATAAAATCAAGCATCACAAAGAAACAGATATGCAAGGAAGAGATTACTAGCCAGTCACTGACAACAAAAGCATAGTCATTCCTTGTGTTAACCTGAATCTAATATCCAAATTTCCTTTTACAAAGACATCCACACTTAGAAAACAATGAAAGAAAAAAAAAACAGTGAACTTGAACTGAGTCGGTTTGTAATGGAAAGTATCAAAAGGCATTTGATGCTAAACGACAGCACATCCACAGCTTTGAAGAGTTTAAAAATCATTTTGTTTTAAGGATGGTGGGATTGCTCGAACCAGAAGTTTTGAAAATTGAATTCTAGGCAAAAATCATCCATTCTTTGAAGAGCTACAGTTGTGAGGTATTCTTAACCTCCAAATTGTTATTAAAAACCTCCCATATAGAAAGCCAGACAATTTCTTATGATCTTCTCACATAATCATAAAAGAATTTTGTCAAATAGGAACATGATTTTGATTTTTTTTTTCAGTTAATTAACCTTTTCAGGTTGTCACAACTAGTAAGCAGAGAAACAACAATTCAAGTATTGGACATGAATAAAATCCACATACTTCTTAAATCATTCAGTTTTTTAAAATTCAGGGAAAATGAGAGGTAAACACATAAAGAAAATATTAATGAAAATTTTATTTTTTATATTTTTGTAGCATTCGGTTTAATAATATAAATAAATATGACAGCTTACCATTCTTTATATTTTCGGTATGGGAAGGTACATACTAACCTGTGTGACCTTTTATATTTACCAGCACACTACAGATCAATATTAAAAAGGACTGAAAGGTTTAAAAAGTTATGATCATCAAATGATTTATTTATAGTTTAGTTTGCATTACCTTAGACAATCTGGTCTTGGATTCAGTATTATCTTTGGGAACAAAGTCTTTAATGAGCCGAGATCTGTCATAGTGAGCATGTTCTGATTCATCCATATAATCCTTATCTTTTCCTAGAGCTAGAAAAGAGAGAGAAAATTTACATCTACTTGTATTTTTCTTTCCTTTCTGTCTCTTCTTTAAATGTACAGATTCTTTCTTTGCGTATTTCCCAAGATTTAGCCCAGAACAATTTTCATATGACCCATCTACTCAATAAATAAGAAAACCAAGTAATCACATGAAATCGTACATGTAATTGTGCAAATGTTAGTGTTAGAGTAATTTTCATAAGAATTAAATGCATCCTTGCTATTTAATGCACTTAAACTTTTTAAAAATAAATTAAGAATCATATAAAATCTATTGGATATATCACCTCTATAACTTGAAGATAAAGGTATTTGTGACAATTCATTGGATTCCCAAGCATTTACTTATTCAATTAAAAGCTCTATTAATTTTAAGAACTTGCTTTCTTATAATCTGGAAGTTTCTATAATGTGAATTTAACTGAAGAAGTCTAATAAGCCATAGAAGAAATACTACCAAACATTACAAAAACTATAAAGAGGAGAGATAAAAAAAGGAAAACGATATAAAATTGTAACTGCAAAAAAAAAATTGTAATTACCATTAGAATGACAAATTTGGTAATACTTTAATATCGAAAACAAGAATATGTATGAATAATGAATAACCTATAAACATAATAAAATAATACAAAATAAGGGCTTTCTGTGGTGGCTGTTAAAATACTCAAAAACTGTTGACACATTTCACAAAATTCATATTTCATATGATATAAATATCTCTTCAAATTTAAAGACTAATTCCTATATATTTAGCCTTTTCAAATATATCAAGATATTTTAGAAGTTATTCAATCTGTTAAGGCTATCAAATACAAACTCTGACAGACAACTATATATAGTTCATTTAAGAGTTCACTTGACTTAGTATTGCAACAAAATAAGAACCAAAGTTGTTTATAATATACAAATTATTTTTTTATTAATTATGCCTAAAATTTGCTATAAAATGTTAAACATCTGTAGCTGGTAGTATCAAGGTTAGCAATGGTATTAACTAAGAGTGGACAAGTCCTATGGTGTTGTAGGGTGTAATTAACTGTGAATTATGTTAACATCTCTAAGCATTTAGAGAATGCTTTTTTCTTCTGAATTTACATAAAATTATCCTATGGTCTATTTTCCAAACTTTAACACTTATTTTTAATTTACTACAGATTCTACTACAGTTTTATCATTACTACATAACTAAATTTTTAAAAAGACAGAAAAACTGTATTTATTATATCAGAAAATCATGATACTAAATGATATAGTTGTAAATTTCTATTTATTGTTATGAATGTAGGTATGTTTATCTTTCTGATTATATTTTTTCTTGAAATTATTCAATAGATTTCTGCACTGTAATTTTGTTTTATATCTTATAACAAGGTGCAAATTCATGTCATCACTGTAATATAACTGGAAGGTTTTCCATGGACAGCCCTCCTTGGCAGCCCATTTAACTGCTAAGCATTAGTAGTTTTTAATCGCCAGTCTCAAGCCTTCGCCTATATCCCAGCAGTTACACAGGAGAATAGGGGTGGTTTTGGAAAGCTCTGCCTTCCACCATCCAGCTAACTATGAGCACCACCCGCTGGCCCTGAGGTTGATCATGTTCACAACTGATGTCATATATATATCAATAAAGGAAAAAAAAAGGATTAGAAATAAGATAGGATGATCTGAAAAGAGTTACATTCTGAGAACAGAAAGAGTCTTGGAGATTAAATATGCACATATGATTATACCCTTTCCTTCTTACACACACATTGGCAAATGAAAAATCTTTAGAAGAAAAATTCAGGGGATATTTCAGAACTGAGACAAAATGCAAAATCGTGAGATAAAGGAAAATGTCTAACTTTCATTGAACTTCCAAAAAGTCTAATTTTTCATTGAACTTCTTCCGAAAAGAAGGAGGTAACAAAACTATAAATTGTGGGGAAAATGACACAGAAGTGGAAAGGAGGCATGAAACAAACTGAAAGGACCAACTTATGTCTAGAATGGAATAAATTAAAATACACACAACTCAGCTTACTGCGATAAGATTTACAACACAAAAAGTAGATAATAAAAATGTATAAATTGAAGAAAAACTCAGTTACAAAAGAATAGGAAATAGAAATTGGGCTTTTGGCAGTAACAACTAATGCTAGAATACAATTAATAAGTTAATACTTCATTTTGTCCAAATTTCAAATTTTGATTGAAATGTTTGTAAAGTAGATATTATAAACAAGTAAATCTAAATCAAATAAGTGTGAACAAGCTATTTCAGGTACATCATAGCTATAAAGTTTACAGCTTATATCTACCTTCAGAAATAGGTGCTTACAGATGAACTCTGAACAAAATGAGAATGAAAACCAAGAAACAGGACATAACAAGCTAGAAAAACCCCTTAATTCAATGAAAAGTCACAAAGATTTTCTTGAGGGATGAGAATGAGAGGGATATAAAAATCAAGCAACTGGAACATAATGGCAATATTTAGAAGGAGGGTTATTTTTAAGACAATTTGGATGATCTCAGAAAGTAAAATTAATAGAAGTTTGTAGTACAAACAATGAGGTAAGCATAAAGAGGTATGACTTTGAACACATGATAGAGATTGACTCTAGGAATATTCTGGAGTGGTATAGAAGCCATAGCAATGTGAAACTGTAGATCAGGAAGTGCTAACTACACCTGCAGAAAGCGTTATTTCATGACTCTGATAAATTTGTCAAATGAGGATGGAGATAGTGCTGAAATGTGCTAGAACATGACATAAAGGTACAAAATTTAATTAGCAGAGAGGTTTAAAATTGAAAATTTCAGTATAACTATGAAAAATTGAAAAGCTATACAAATGAGTTAAATCTTCATCTAGCACAACAGGATATGAATAGATAATGTTAAAATTTGAGAAAACATAGTAATCCAATTATATTTGTTCACAGGGAACTGCAAGAAATTTCCAAAAAGTTAACAACATAAATTCTTAATTTTTTCACTGATAAGATTATTTCTCATTATATATCTTCTTATATTAGTTGAATTTCAAGTATACATAAAATATCTTAGTAATTTTTCAACCAACCTCACAATGTTATATTCAACCATCAAATTTTAAAGACAAACCATGAATTTTTTCTTAAAAAAATAATGTTCTTGGTTTGAAGACAACTTACCTTTCAAAAAGGGTAAAGGAGGAAGGAATAATAGAAGTAAACTCACCCAAACAAAAATCACTGAGGTCAGCAAAAGAACATTTGAGCACAGAATCATTTTTATCCTCCTTGTTGTTAGCTGAAAAATAAATAAGCAAATAAATAAATGAAACACTTCATAGTGCTGGGGGGGAACTCAGCAACAGATAAAATGAAAGTGGTGACTAATTGAGCAAATTTAAACCAAACATGAAGAGATTTTTCAATTTAACAAGTTGAAATTGGTTAAATTTCCACTTAATAATTCATCTACATTATATTTTAATTCAGTCATTCTCTTAAACAATTAGCCACTTTCCTTATTGGACATGGATGTAAGCTAACTCATTACAATGAGCAATGATTGTACAATATTACTGAAAAATAGAATCTTGGTATTTTCACATTACCTAGATAGAGGAAGACGATACTATGGCATCATAAGAGACCGCTATTCTCATAAGTCAATAGCTTCTTAGAAGAGGGATGGGAAAATAAAAGCATACATGTCCACAGCATGACAAAGGACCTGACTGTATTTTGAATCCTAACTGTTATGAAAAAGGATTATCAAAAGGCATAGTGATGTGCCTTAGATGGACGACAAGTGTACAAGATGCCCAGGGATAGTTACAAAGTCTCTTCAAAGCTGTATCTACTAACTCCTCCTATATTTCAGTCCTGTTTTAATAAGTGCCAATGTCTGGTTGTCAGTCTTTGTTCAACTACATACCTGTGCTGTCAAATCTTTATTGCTTTACTGTTTGTAGTATATACAGTTTTTGCCTTAGACTTTAGAAAACTGAATTTATTATTTCTGACACAGTCTATTCAATGACTGGTAACAAAGTCTCTCCAAAAATTATAGTAAGGGCCTCCCTGGTGGTGTTCAGCATTGCACAGTGGGGCTTCTGCAGTCACTGCAGCATGAATTCAATTCCCAGTCAGGGAGGGGACCCACACAGCAGACCTCTCCTGCCTTCCCTGCTGCTCTCTCAGCAGTGTATGTCAGTAGATCTGCCTTTTCTGCTTTCTATTCTGTGTCTGGTAAATCTTCTCATTCCCACCCCCATGCCTCCGGCTTCTACCACAGCTCTTATGTGCATTAATAAGCCTTTAAAAACAAACAATCATCATAATAATAAGCCAGCAATTCAGGTAGTTTGTCTGTTTTCCACTACAAACAAGCACCCATTATGTCTAGGTTCTCAAGAGGCTGACATCTGGTTAGCAAGTAGCTTTTCATTTGGGTGGAAAAGGGAACAGTTCTCCCTATGTCAATCTCTGTCCTGAAGAATTCTATGATTACTAGTGAAGTAAATGAAGTAAGAAATGGTTTGAAGTTAAAGTAGAAAAGAAGTTTGAAGTTAAAGTAGAAATCCTTTGTAAGTTAAAGTAGAAAAGAAAAAGAGCTGCTCACCTTGTTCTGTTTTGTCAGCTGAAATAGAGGTTACAGAAGTGGGAGCCTGAGATTCACTCTCAATTGACTGAAAGAGTGAGGTAGATTGGCTCAAGCTTTTTGAGTAAGCATAGCTCTGGGTGAGGCAAGGCAAGGATCTTCGAGACGGTTTTAATGATGTTTCTTTCGCTATCTCACTCTTGCTTATATTCATGCCTGCAAAACCAAAATGGTGAGTTTTAATTATTAAGAAATAATTAGCATCAGTCAACATATCATTTGATTTTGGCCATGACTGTTACAGGAAATTATTCTTGACAAACACTAGCTAGGATTTAAAACTAATTGAGTTTGCTTTTATTTACACATTGTGAGGGAATTTTAGAACTTTGTCAAAAAGTTCTAAGAAATCAACAGTTCCTTTTCTAGTTAGAGTTTTCACCATTTCTAAAACTTTAAAGATTAAAAGAAAGACAGAATTTCTAAAAAAAAGGAAGACACTGATATTTAAGATAATTTGGGAAATTAGGAGAAGAATGGTTTGAATTATCTTTGGATAAATCAAAGCATGTAGGCTTTCAAGCAGTAAAACAAACTAATTTATAAATAAAATCAAATCACAATTACTGAGCAAAGTCCTTCTTTTATATCTTACTCTCCTTAAATGTATGGAAGGAGGTTCATGGTACAGATGATTAAATGGACTTAATAAACATATATGTAAAAACCTAAAAAACATATGCATAATGATCATGCCTGTGTTTACCTAGTCATTCAAATAGTGACTATGGAGTTTTGCTCTCTGAAGATAACTGCTGGATCAGGTATTCAGTGGTGAGCAGGGCAGACATCTATTTCCTGTCCTCATGAGACTTCTATTCTAGTTGAGAGTCAGATATTGACCAAATAACTAATATGTCTATATTCATAAATGATCTGCATTCTACAAAAATAAGACACTAGCGTAAATGGGAATAATACCATGATCAGGGATGTAGTTTTCTAGATAAGTGTCATATTAGGCCAATAATGTGGAAAGAAATCTAACATGCAGAAAGGTATTTAACTGTTTGTGTTGATGTTTATGTGTGTGTAGGGGATACCCTTAGGCAAAGATGATAGCATGTGACAGTCACTGGGTAGGAAAATTGCAATGTATTTACAGAACTGAAAAAAAATCTGTTTCCTGTGTAGACAGAGGCATAAAGTGGCTATTACTGAAGAGTTCTGCCCTTTGGGGTGTGAGTTATTTATGTTCATGTATATTTGTCCTTTATTTTTCATAAATTTATGTATCATATCATTTTATTGAATTTGCTAAAATTCATAAAATGTTTTTAAGCAAGGCCTGCCTTAGATAATGCAACCAGAAGAGGTTTGTTAGGTTTTGATTAGGATACAATACTTCAAGTTTTACAATACTTCTGATAAGCTGCAAAGTCACAATGTTTATACTATTTCCAAGAGCAGTGCGGGTTGCTCCACTCTGAAGAGCTCAAACATGGCATTTAGATTTTGGTGGAAGTACATGGACCCAGCAAGGAATCCTGAATTACACCCTGCCAGGGAGGGGAGACTCTGAGGAAGCCCACGATATCTCATGGTCTACCCTGGCAGTTTGAAAAACTGAAAATCTGGTTCAATCTAACCCCACACTGTTATTGGTAAAAATAAATAACTAGAAATAAAACCGTTGATGTGTACAACCTGAATCCAAACATGAGAATAACTAGTCTAATCAGTACTGAATCGGGGCACAGACTGTTTTATATTTTTAGCTTAACACAAGCATTTGTAACCATAGAACATCCTACTTCTTGCCACCTGCTGCCCTTCCTACTTACGGGTTTCGCCATGCTGTGTCAAAGGCTGCCAATTTCTACATTTGCCTTTTTAAGATTTAAGGCAAATTTTAAGATTGAAAGTTCATTCCAAAAGCTTAAGAATGGGAAAAATTAGTTTATTAATGCTGGGCGGGGAGGGGGAGGGGGGAGAAGACCAGAAAAACTGCATTAATTTTTTCAATGAGTTCAGGATAAGAAAATTTTAGCAGCTATTATGGTGATTAAAAAAATCCATTTTAAAAATGATAAAAAATATGGACTGTATGTATTTTTACTAGTATGCATTTTTTATTAATATTAATTTTACTAGCTATTAGTTACCAGCTACTCTTCTCACTGATATTTATCCTGTAGAAAGTTAGAATTTCAGTTTTAATTTAGTATCATTTGGGCTCTTATTTGTTAAAATCATTGATTTAAAATCATTTATAGTCATCAGGAAGATCATACTAATTTTGCAGTTTTGAGTTCAATGAATAGAAAGCTGTTTTTTGCTAAACATTTTTTGATTTTCTATATTAACAACATATATTTTGGGAATAACCTATATCCATGGATCTTTCCCCTTTTATTAATATACTTTTACTTTATATGGAAAAATTAACTTTTTGGTATACAGTTTTTTGAATTTTAACACAAACACATTCTTATAAAAAGTCAATTACAACACCCCAAAAAATATACTATATAAACCTATATTGATTGACTTTTGGGTGCTGAATCAGTCTTGCATTCCTGTTATATATTTAATTTTCTGAAAGAAAGCTTACACACACACACACAAGAATGAGAAAATTAAAGTTAACACTGTAGTACACTAGCCTAGTAAATGCCAAACCTATTAATTAGTAATTGCCAAACCTATTAACTGAACTCTCCAAACCTATTAATGGGGCTCTCCAAATAATGTTCCTCTTATATAGCACATTGCCTTTCACAAATTTGCAAGAAGAAATATAGTTTTTGTGACCTCTAGGACAACCAAAAAGTAGCTCTCTTCTTATTTTCTACTATCAAGGTTAAGAGGCCCTACTAAAGTTCTAGAAAATGGACACTCTTGTTCCAGGGTCCCTGAAAGAAAAGCCTATGAATATGTGATAAAAGAGAAAACAAACTCTGCCATATATGGTCCCAGTATTTCCTCAGCTTCATTTGCTTCTCATGTGCTAGAACTAGTGAAGGTAAAGAAGAAAATACACTGATCTTATCTAGCAAGTCTTTTGTAGGATAGCTCATACGCTTTGGACTATAGGAAATTTTTTCATTTTTTCTTTAATATTTTCTTGTGACTATTAAAACTTTGAAGAATGAGATTAATTAAGGTTCAAGATTACATTATGGCCTAGAAAAAAGACATATACAATAGAAAGCTACTACAAGACCAGTTTAGGAGAACCAACAATTTCACCTATAATTTGAGGCCAAGATCTTACAGAAGGCAAAGCAAGTGATTTTTCCTTAATGTTTCTATGTCTTCTTTGTATATCTTCCTCAAAATCTATTTTAAGATTTGATAACAATTATGCTCAGTTTTATTTAAACCTTTGTCTTAATGAAAGAAATACATGTACTTAGAAATGCTATACTTAAATTCTTGGTTTAGTTCAACAGCATATTGGAACTTACCTATAAACAGAAATATCAACATTCAAATAGTTGTCGAAGAGATAATAAAAACTACTTTAAAAACTAATATTTTATATAGGTAGAGAATAAGGTTGAATGATCTTATGAAGACTATACTTGGAGTATGTAGAGCAAGCTCAGCTGTTATGTAAAATGGAAGTTAATAAGAAAACAATTGCCAGCCCATTTTAAACGTTGAACATTTTAATCATTATACCAAGGCTAAAAATAGTAAAAATTTGAGAATAATTCATTTAATTCAGTTAAAGTCTAATGTCAAAACCTCAAGGGAGTTTCATCATGTCCTAATTTTCTTTTAAAAGCTATCTGAATAGAAATGTTGTAATCTTGTCACTATAGAATGAAGAATGTATTTGAAATTGACAGGATGACACAGAAAAGAATGTTTTCAAAATCATTCATGTTCTGCAGAGATTTAATGCCCAGCTTAAAGACAGAGGGAAAAGGATGTGTACCTGAGTGTATTTCTTTTGGTTTTCAAGGAATTACTGGTCCTTGGTAAATTTTCCTAATAAATGTCACACAAAATAACAATGAATGTCTTGAAATTTTTTTCTCTATTCCTTAAAAAGGAAAATGGATTGATGAATAGGGAAATGTCACCTTTTGCTATAGGAAAGAAGAAGAGTAAAGAAATGCAAATTCAACCAATTCATAAGATATTGTCCCATTACCCCAGCCAAATTGTTTTACCCCAGCCAAAATGGTAGCCATAAATACTGATTCAGATACACATTTTCAGCAAAGGTTATTTTCTTTATTTTTAACTTACTGGTTAGATTATAGGTCCTTTGAAGTCAAAGAGACAGCAGTGGGTGAACAGATGGCACTGAAACTGGTATAGGTCCAGACACAGTTCCAAGAAGAGCATTAAAAATCTGAATGTAGCATCTTCAGTTAGGCCTGACAGGACTTTTGAGTATATAGTATTAAACAAGGAATAGGTTTACAAGGGACTGTAAGTTCAAAGGGAAATGCTGTTATATGAAATTCTTAAAAGATCTAGAATGTGGTAAATTGATACAATGACATTAGGGTAGGTTGAAGCATATTCAGGTACTCCTAGAAATTCTAGGAGTAGACCTGGGAAAAGAAAAGCCTTGAACTGGCTCACGTGAGTCCCCAAATACACACACACACATCTCCTCCCATACAACAGTCAGTCTGACTCTGCCTAGGTGAGTTGGCTGTCTTTATGGCCAAAAGTATAATATGCTGGGTTGTGAAGTTGGCTGCAGGATAAAAATCACTTCTCTAAATTAAGCAATTTCCCCCAAATCAAACTAATAAATTGGCCAGATCATAATGGTTATAAACAGTTCTGAGAAAGAATACTGCTGAAAACAACAACAAATCAAGGGCTTATTCCAACATTAGATCTGCATTACCTTCCAAATTATGAACAATTCTAATTAAGACTAATATTCTGGGCCTCCCGGGTGGCTAGGGGTTAAAGTCTCAGCACTATTAGGCTATCACCAGCCACTCCTGCACAAATTCAATCTTTAATAGATCTACCTATTCTGCTTCCCATTCTGTCTCTGGTGAATCCTCTCACCCTTGGCACCTCTGGCTTATACCACAGTTTTTGTATGCACAAATAAATATATTTTTTAAAAAGGCTGTAATATTCTATGTATTTTAGTAGTTGAATTTTATCATTCTGCATCTAAGAATCAAGATCTTTATTTCACAATTAATTCTAGTTATTTTCACTTTCTTTATTTAGCCTCTTTTCAATTTCTTTAGATCTGCCTCTGTGAAGCTGCTAAGAAAAGCAAGTTGACTAAACTCAGCATCTTTTTAGAGACATGGGCAGGAGCCATTGTGTGTAAATTCACTTCACTAACCCAATTCCTTTCTTCTGTTTCTGACAGAAATAAAAACAAAACTCAAATAGTAAATTGATGAAGGGAGTACATAGTTTCTGACAGTGCTTTGGGGATGAATTATATCACTCCTCCTTAAGGAGTTAATTTCATATCATACTCATTAAAAAATACCAAACTGATTCCCAACATATCAAAACAGATTGAAATTCATTTTATTTCTACATATGTCTTTAAACAATAAGGTTTCTCTACAAAAACAGAATAATTATACTGAAATAGATAAATGTTTTATATAATTCCAAGGAAATACATTTAAGCTATATTCACATAATAGCTTTCCAAACACATGATACTCTTCCATTAAATTGTTCATATTTAGGCACTTTAAAGAAATACATAATATATGCAATCTAATTATTTCTAGTTAGAAAAAGGATTGCAATTTCTTCAGTGAAGAACCTGTGGGAATGCTACTCAGGGATGATGGGATAAAAATCTGCAAATATGTGATTAAAACTAACAGAGTTCCTTACATTTCTTCCTCCTACTTTATAAACACCTTGGGTATATAGTGTTAAGGCAAGACTCAACATTACAGGAAGTAAATAGAATTCATGGATGTCATGGGACTGTAGCATACCTAAGAGTATTCTCACCATTCCTATTGAAAAGCACTCATGGAAAATAATCCTTATGTTGTGATTATCTTCTGGAATAATAGTGAATGCAATGCCGAGAACATTCTTTTCCAGAAATAATGAGGACTTTTTTTACTCCATTTATGATTATATGAGTCTGTATTATGAGTTGAGAAACAAAATAGAAGAAAATATTTAAATCAAATTAGAGTAGGAAAAATGTGAATCTGTATCACTACCTCCTCTATAAACAATATACACAACAATGTATCCACAGGCATCCAAATTCTCACACTTTACTTAAAAGTAAAGCCCTTTTCTCTTGATTTTATAGCATCTAATTTGCTTCACTGATAATGATAATTATTTATATTATAATTGGTTACATATATATATATATGGTTAATATATTATAATTATTGTGAAAGTTATACCCCTGCCATTAGAATTAGCCCCTTGAAGCCAGGGACCACAAATGCTACCTCTTAGACTATCAGCTACTTGTATTTAAGATTCAGTTAATTTATCTTTATATCTTCTGAACTATAGGAAATTATACTCTGCATTTTTTGTAGAATGAGCAAATTAATAAATGAAAGAATGAAATATTTCAATCCTTAGGTACAGTCCACCTAAGCTGTTTTTCCATGTGGTGAGATTTGTAACTGAGTATTTCATTTTTCTACTTAAGAGAACTTTATATTTACAAAATTATAAAGTAAGTTAATAGATTTATCCTAGAATCACATAAATCTTCTGCCAGAGATATAGGAATTTCACGTTTCAGGCCTGAAAGACAAAACTGCCTGTGAGAGCCAGCTGCATCTCAAAGTGTCGGTGCCCTTTAAGCAACAGAAATTCCTACATACAGTGTTCTAACATTAGACTCTACAGTTGAGCATAGATTTTGTCATTCTCTGCCTTAAAACTGCCAATGGCTCCCCTAGGTGCATTCAGTGTTCCAGCTGTTAAGAACTTGTAGAATAGACATCTGCCTCCCTATGGTTCCCAGCATTGTTCCTTGTTCTGCCCTTCAGAAAATCAAAAAATAAGTGCAGCTTTTTCATCCACTGGTCAGTTCTTTAAATGTCTGCAGACAGCTATCACTTCTCTTTAAATCCTTTCTTCTCCAAATTAAAGGTATTTTTTTCTAAAGTGGCTTTTGAGCTGTTGTCAAACCACATTACATCCCTTCATTCTTGTAAAGGAAATACTTGGGATTCAGTTCAGTTCAGAATCAACTATGAGTCTCTATTCAAATTCACCATGCTGCCTATTTCACTAGCTCTTGATATTGCAAAATACAGAGGCTATCTTCTAGAACTTAGGACATAATTTCTGATCCCACCTCAATTAAATTAGGTTTCCCCACTGACGCCCTCATCACATATAGGTACATATCTCTACTGTAATTAACTATTTTTCCTAAAATTATTTGATTCTTGTCTGCATAGATATTATGTGTGTGTGTACGTGTGTATAAAGTAAGGATTCAGAAGGTAGGCTCACAGTTATACTGTGAGATTATCATTGGGACCATTGCCATACCCAGCACATGACAGATATGTTGTGTGTTCAAGAAATGCTGAGGACATATTTATTCAGTGAATATTGAGGGTTATTAGAATAATTCATATACCCCCTTTAACCTCATTAGCATTTATAAATGTCAAAAGTATTTTTTCTTTACAAATCATTCTTGGAATTCATGAAAATATTGAATGTGGGATGGTTGAATAGAATAATTTTGGTTTAAGAGGTTTAAAACTGTGGAGAAAATTACTATGGCATTGATCATTATTATTGAGATACAGTCTTTTAACTATTCAGTCATATTAACAATCAGCCATATGGCTGTTTTGTCTCCAAGAATATCATACCATAATCTACATTACTATACCATTTTGGTATAGCAAAAGGAGGGCAACACCTCATTTTTTAAAAAGATTTATTTATTTATGCATACAAGAACTGGGATACAGGCCAGAGATGCAGGAGGTGAGAGGATTCACCAGAGACAGAGTGAGGAACAGAACAGGCAGATCTACCGAAACACACTGCTGAGGGGAGCAGCAGGCGAGACAGAAGAGGTCTGCTGTACCATGTGGGTCGCCTCCCTGCCAGGGATCCAACTCAGTGCTGTAGTGGGTGTAGATGATTCATAGTGTGTTACTTAATTCCTTTCACCACCAGGGAGGCCCCACAATACCTCATTTAAATTGGAATCCTGCTCACAAAAGTTAGTATCTCTTCCAAGTCACAGAGACAAGATAACTGGATGGAAATAATCAGTTGTGGGGCAAATAGATTATATTCATTGTTGTCATGGTGGTCTCTACCATGATCAAAACTAAACATGTCATGTAATTTCACTACATAATTCTCAGTACTTAAACTGACAATACAGATACATGACAAATTTAATGTAGAGGCATGATTCATGTAACTATTGTCACTCCAATGTCAAGTCATAAAGTGTCTGGGGTAATTACGGGAAATTAAAGTCCAGTGTTATATCCTGGGGGGTGGATAAACAAATTCATGTACACTCTTTGAGGTTATGTAAACTGACTTTGGTCCAAGAGTCATCTCCTTTCTTTTATTTCTAAGGAATGAACTTAGTGCATTTTATTTCAATACTGTTATATATGCATTTTTTAAACCTTCCTAACCATGCTATGTTTCTTCATGAGTTTAGTCCGCATATTGCAGAATGAAAACAATTTAGGTCCAGAAGTCAATGTAACATATCTCAGATTCAAGGAAGGCAGTGCCACGGTGAAGAAGAGAAACACAAAGCAAAGAGAGGTGGGGAAACCTTATATTCCAGTGTGTTATGGACAGGATAAAATGTCTCATGGAACACATTAAAAATGTAGGGCTGAGAGGATGGGTGTGAGAATAAAGACTCTGTCCATTCAAAATTCAACAAAAGCAAAAGACCCCATTCAAAGATGAGTGAGGGAAAAAAGGAAGTTACCTGTTGAGATTTTGACATAGCTAAAAATCTTCTAAGCACACTGTACCTATTTCATTTAAATATAGCAATCACCCTGAACACTAAGTACTTTTATCTGTTTTGCAAAAGGGAGGACCAAAACTCCCATAGGAAATAACTTAGCAAATTAAAACTGCTGGTTAAGTGCTAACACTTGTAATTGAGTCCCATTAGGATAGGAGGCCTGGGCTAGGAGCCATCTTTAGCAGTATGGGCCACTCAGGGCCACAAGACAGTGCAAGTAATAGGAGTTTCTGTAGTATGCGGTAAATAGAAAACTTGATGTAATATTGCAAATCCTTAGAGGCTGTGAAAGTCACACTGTGGAGCTGTGGAGCTTACATTTTGTAGATACTTTGTGTATTTGATGGGAAGTAACTGAAGCTTCTTACATGAGGGGACCATTGTTTTAGAAAAGTTGTTCTGGTAAAGGTGCTCAATTTTTAATGCATCTTCCTCCTGATTTGAAAATCAAAAGCCCCTGAGGCCAGTGAATTCTATAGTTCTTAAAACTGGTACAAAAAGGCACACTGGAAACTCATAGAGACTGGTGGACAAATAAGGTCAAACTGGGTGATTGGAGAACAAAAGGTGTCTGGGTGCAATTTCATCTACTCAGATTCTGAGTCAATTTGAGTTTTTCTGGATAGTGAAATATCTATTTTGGGCAGAATCTAAGTTGAAGAAAAGTATAAATATCTTATGTTCTTAAGCCTGTGACTTCAACCTTCCTATTCCATCTGTCAGGAATAGCCCGTCTCCCTCATGTACTCTACCACCTACCCAAATTCACATCATATTTCTAGAATGAGTAAAAAAATCAGCACATTCATGAAATCTGTTTTGTCTGCTTAGTTTACTTCAACTTCTAAGTGGCACTTATTATATTCCTCTCATTTTTCCATTCAAGGGCTAATGATTGAAACACCAGGCCCATGTCAACCTACATGAACATCACTCAAGTTTTGCAGGGCACATCCTCTCTGGCTCTCTGAAGAAGCTCTGCTGCTACCAGAAAGGAAGCTTTCCCTGTTTCTCATTCATGCCTTACAAGGTTGCTTTCACTTAGCTGCTGCTGCTACTAAATCATTATCCATGTTGTACTATACCATACAGTCCTATTTGAAAATCAATTTAAAATAATAAAGTATCTCATATATTTTATTATGAACATGCATGTAGTGAAATCTCATATTTGACAAATATTAAGATTTATTGTGCTTTGGGTGATATTTTCGAGTCATAAAACATCGCCCATACATATAAAATCAACTTCTTACCTCTATCCACATTCCTCATTCTACCCATTCCTCTCCAAAGATCAACACTACATCTTTTGAAAATTCATAGTATCCCCTTGATTATAAGTCTAACAATTTTTTTATTTCCTGCAAAATATCACTCCAGATTGCTTTTATAAGGGAGCAAGTGTCTGTCACCCCAAAATATGTCTTTAACAAGAAGCTTATTTCATGGGAGGACCTCTAAAGGCTGGGTAGAATTTGCTTTTGATATGTGTCTATAACTTTTCTGTGTAAGTACTTTTTCCAGAAAGACCTAATTTATTTATCTCTTCCCTTTGGAGAAGGCAGAATTTAATATGTATTCTTTTGTTTTCACTTTAAGCATGTCCTAACTGAATGTCCCCTTTCTTCCGTAGCCTCCCTTGTCTTAGCAGAGCTACTGAAGATGGCAGTTAAAACCAGTGGGCAAGTTATTCAGTCATGTTGGGTGTTTCCTGTGGAGAGGAATATGTGTTATTAAACTTCTATAGGGCTGTTTTCTTATCATTCTATCTGATGCTTATTTATTTGCCAGCATAGTAGAACCCAGAGAGGTATGGGAAAATTTCCTTTATACTCCAACACTTTACAAATCACTTAAGCTACCTGGTTTCCCAGAAATTTAGTATGTCTAGAACCCTGAATGGAGGGTGAATCTGTGCACACAATTTTAACAGATTACAAATAAATAAAACTAGGATAGCCTTCTGGAATCCTCAATGATCTCCTAATTTCTAAAATCATAATCTGAATGTCTTTTGTTGTTTTTATTACTTCTTACAGCTTGGCATACTATTCTTTGGGGTTCTAACAGTTGAAGACACTTAATAAAAGACAAAATCATTCCAAGGCAGGAAACAATGGGAGGTGTATTGATTATTGATAGCTTTCTTTGTTTTTCTTCTTAATTTTTATATCTGCTCTTAAGCATTAACATTCAGTCTATTATACACTGAATGAATTTTCCAATAGTTAAGTATATACTTCTTGAGTTAGGTAACAGAGGTGTACAATGCTATTTAGTTGTACTATTTTAATAATACATCAAGTTTATTATAAAACTTTTTTAAATTCTAGAATTTTGAGTACATGTAAAATCAGAATTTCAATATTCCTCAGTCTTTTATTCAAGAAGAAAATAATACCTTTTCAGTATGCATAGTGAAAAGATGAAGCACTATAAAATGTAACTTGAGATATTCAACTTTTAGACAAAATTAGCAAACATGTGGTACTTAATACATATTCATTATTATAAAGTAAGACTTTTTATAGGAATCATAAAATTCTTTTCAAATGTTAATTAAAGTTCACAAGGTCTTTAAAGAATGCATGTAAAGCTACGGATTTGCAAAGATTACCTACCTGGAAATGCATAGGTTATCTTGGCAGGGCTGGAGAAATATAATAACACAAATATTGACTAATTATGTGTTGGGTTCTAGAATTATTCACCCATTCAATTATGTATTCACTCATTTGCTCTGTTTTATTCACTCATCTTTAAACTTTACAAAACTCTTATTAGGTAGGTATTGTTTCATATTCATATTATATTCATCAGGAACTGGACAAACTGGATAGTTAAATTAGCTCAAGACCACAGCGTGAGTGATAGACATGGAATTTCAACCCAAGTAATTTCAGTGCTCTCTTAAATCTCAGTTTCCATATCTATATAAAATAAGAATCATATTACTACCAAGTCACACATATATTATGAAGGCTAAAATGAGATCTTATATGCAATGTACCTAGAATATTGCATGCCATATTTAAAGCCTTAGTAAATAGTAACACTTATTATTGTATAAGTTAGAGGTTAGTGGGAAGAAATTTCAAATAAACTCACTGACTTACTTTATAACAATTGTTTTGCATGAAAATGCTAAAGTCAAGACAGTAAGCATATACAACAATAGTGCTATTCATAGAAACTTATACTTAGAGAAAAAAATAAAGCTTTTATATAAAATATTCCCTTTTTCCATAATGAAGTACTTAATATTTTAAACAGTTCTTCTGCTAAAGGGTTTCTAGATTCTGGTTAAAACATATTCTAGTGTAGTTCTTGGTTTGGAGGTAGTAATGAAATTTCCTAAGGGTCAAATAATAGCATAACAAAACAAAACTAAACTAAACAAAGAAATAACCGTGATCTGGAAGCAGAAAACAGATAGAGAATGGCAATCACGTGAGGGCCTATATTGCTCAGGAGATGAGACCTTTGGCCCACTCCAAAGTAAAAGCTAAAATTGCAATTTTCACATTAAGTTTGAGCAGTTAAAGCAGGGAAAAGCAGTGCTAGGCACCTGATTGCTGAATACCAGCAAAAGAAAATGAAAACCTTCTCTGGAGAAAAAAAGTCCCTGGTTTATAGCCTTAGCAATCTCATAGATTAAGAATTGTCAGGTAGAAGATACAGCCAAGATCCCTCAAAGAACCAAAGAAATGAACTTCTGCTAATGAGAATCAGGAAAAACAACAACGGAAAAAACTGGCTTAGATCCTGAAAGATTTCAGATATTGACTAATAAGTTGCAGACTACAAAGTAACTAAAGTCAGAATTTTAAAAATATAGAGAATCAAAAAGATGAAGAAAGGAATATTCATAAACATTTGAATTTGAGAAAATCAAAAAGAAATTTTAGACAAAAAATACAATTATTAAAATACAAAATCCAGGGAAGTCATACAGTAGCTTGAAGAGAGCTAATTAGAGTGAATCTATACTTGAGAGAAGACTAGGATACGGAACTTAAATAAATCACACAAAATGCCAATAGAGAGGAAAAGAAACAAATGAGAGAAAGATTAAGAGACATGAAGTCACAGATTCATTTTTAAGTCATGGGTTATATTCCAAAATTATCATTATTTATTCTAATGCTTAAGTTACCCAAATTTGGTCTTTTTTTTTTTTTTAACTGTTCCCATATTATTTGAGCATATTTTTACATTCTATTACAATAAGTTGTTCAGGCTCATCATAAACTGTCTTGGCCCAAATTTAATTCATTACTTTTTTCCCTCTTTTTCTTTCTTTATATATATTTGACATCAATTGTGGTCCCCATGGATTTCTCACCACCATTTTACCATTGGTAGTTCAGTGGTAGAATTCTTGCCTGCCAAGATTTACTCATTCTAAAGGAGCTAGCTTCTCTGTATTAGAGGAGATATATTAAACCAAAACCAACACTCATATAAATGTTGCCACTGGGTGTTCTTGATTCTAGGTTCTTTCAAAAGAAAAAGTAAAGAAATTACATACATACACATATATTAAACATATTTAATTGGGAACTATGTGTGCTGTCATTTCTTTCTCCTAGATCAGGCCAAATCCTGACGTTTGTTTCAAAGTATTACTGTTTTCAATGTAATTTCTTTAAAGACAACCTGAAGTAAGTGTGTCAGCCTATTTTTTGACATGATAGATCACGATTTAACAGTCTAAAGTCATTGAGGCTAAGGTATGTCTTTATATGAATTGATATTTTTTCCTGAAGCAGTGAATCCACTGTCCTAATTTGATTTTAATTATCAAGAGCATTTTAAAATGAGAGCAAGGATGTCCACAAGACACTATATCATCAAAAGTGAAAATAATGCAGTTTGAACATGATGGAATATGAAGTTTTAATGACACACTATTAGGCTGAAACTTCTCAAAGGATGTCTTGTAAAATTATTTCATAGTCAGATAGTGACTATTGGTTAAAAACAAGTTTGCTTTAAACTATTTGGGCAAAGTTTGATAAAGCTAACTTATTTTCATCTTCATTGTGCCAATTTTTATTAATATTCATCTTAAGGGTAACTCTTGGACTGTTAAGTATTAAAAAGAAACAAATTCCTACCTCATTTGATCACTACTCATCTTTTCTCCTTTGAATATTAATAAATTTACCAGGACCACACTGTGGAAAAGTAGATATAGACTGAATTTCATATAAAAGTGCTGCAATATAATTGTGAGTGAATACCTCTTTTCTACATAGTACTGAAGGTCAAATTGCTAAAGACATTTATAAATATCTCAAATCAGAGATATGCTCATTCAATTCTAGGACATCACAGATGAGGATAAATGCAAATTCCCCATAAGGATTCATTGCTGTAGGAAGTTATTATGATTATAAATTAGCCTGAGGGTTGCAATCTTCAATTTCTCAAATGATGCTAGTTCCTTCACACTAATTTCCCAACTTGGGTAACACATACTTCCAATTATACAGAAAGTACAATTTTTGTGTAACATTGGAGCACCCTGAAGGAGGCAAAAACTATGATTTACAAGGCTAGGTTCATAATTTTAAGCTTGCTATCAGATAGAAGTGGGCTTTGAGAGAATAGTTATATAATTTCTGAGATGTGATGATTAACACCAGAGTAGAGGAGCATTTAGGGACAACCAGCCTGCTTCCACGATAGTCTCTTCTTAGGTTTCTAGCTTAAAAAAAAAAAGATAAAAACCCCCTATTTTTACTAAATATTCTTAAGGTATGAGCTCCATACTACTTTTTTTATCCAAGAGATTATCAGAGTGGGTGGATGAGGGCGGAGGAAGGAAGAAAACTAAAGGAGCCAAGTATAGCGTGTTAAATCGTGTTCTTACCAATTGCATTCTAATTCCTAGAAATCCCAGAAAATTAGAAAATGAGGATTTCAAGTTGGCCACCAATAATGAAGAGAACAAGCTTTGAGAAATGTGAGATTATGTACTTGCTCCGTAGATACTATTTTTATTTATAATATCACTAGAGCCAAATTACTGTCTTAGAATTTCTACCTTGAACAATACAAACTGATGACCTATTATTTTACCCTTGCTTGAGTAAGCTACTTCACTTCTGATGTATCAGTTAAAACCAGAAGGCTTTCTGCAGAAATCGACCATGACTCTGTGTATGTATACTAAATTATCTAAGTGGGCATAATTGAGAGAGATTATAAGAATGGAGAGTGGATACATTTATCAATAAAAATTACAGTATGATCCTTATTCAAAATAGTTTTAGAAAGCATATAGTTATTTCTGCCATAGGGTTATCTTTTAGGAAATAAAATAATATAAAAAATCTATTATATGTTTATTTCTAAAAAAAATGCTCATTATTCATTCTACTAGAGAGTCACAATTTAGTTTTAATCACTATCTGTGGGGAATGGCCCTGCTCACAGTCCCTTTATGAAGAAATCTTTGAACAATTTATTCTCTGGACACTGTTGGCAATAGTCTCTAGCAGACACAGAAAAATGGAGGGATGGGTAGATATACTGTAGGAATAAGGCTTTACAAGCTATATGTGGCAGTCAGTGAAACAGTTGTTTCAGTCAACATTATTCTACATGTAATGTACCAATGTAAGTGGCAGTAAACAAGATAGATGTGGTTCCTTGAAACTTTCAAGTGGAATTAAACAGTTAATACAATCAATACTACATGAATAATTTCAGATAGTAGAAAGAAAACAAAGTATGATAATGGAATAGCATGTAGAATAATGAGTGCTATTTAAGAAAGGTAATCAGAGTAGGACAAACCCATTGAAGACAGTGATATTAGAGTGAGCTGGGATGAAAAGATTCAAGTGTACAAGTTCTGGAAGGAAATCCTAGGAAGAGAGAAAAGTAAGGGCTATGGGGATGGAAAGCAAATGCTAATATTCTAGTGTTGTATCTAGAATAACATGTTGATAACTAAACTCAAGTTAGGGGAGTGGACTGAAGTTGCCATTTATCAATAGTTGGGTTTAGGAGATAACAGCAATTTAAAAAATGGGTCATCCCATTGCAAATGAGTTTAAATTATTAAGTTATGACTGTTAATATGTTGATCTATACTTTTAATAATAATTTTAGATTTCCTTTAGAGAATAACATCACTGAGAAAAAGATAATTCTAAATCAAGTGCCAGTATTCAGACTGAACTAACAGAAATAAATAAGATACAAAATTCAGATTTCAGATTAAATGTGTATTGACTCATAATTGCTCATTTCTAATCCTATCACAAATGGCAAGGAAGTGAAAGTAAAAATATTCCAAAAAATAACATACAAAACAAGTATAAAATACAGCAAAATAATAGCTGACAATTACATAACACATACTTTGTGCCAGGAATACAACTGCTTTGCTTCCAATAAAAATTACAATAGATGGGCTCACAACTCTTAAGTCTGCCAAAGCAGATAAGAAACTGGTAACTTACTTTATAAATGAAATAGGTAAAGCTGAAAGTGTGTGGAGAAACCAGTAAGAATCATATTATACTGTAAGCTTTTATTAATAGAACCAGAACAGTTTAGCAATTGTATATACCTCTAAAGCTATGCTGGGGGATTAAATAGGATTAACTGAAAATATTTGAGAGACTCCTCCAATACATGTAAGTGTTCAGGGCATACATAATTCCCAATTTTTCTTGACTTCTTTATCATTTCTCCTGATACCAATTCAACACCTTGCCCTTTTAATTCTACTTCTAACACAAGCTGGGCCTTTCCAGTTCTCACCATTCTTCCCACTACAACATTAAGCCAAGTCATTTTCATCTCTCACCTAACACTGCAATGCCTCCCGGCTTGCCTTCCATCTTTTTTCCACTCCTAGTCCTTTAATCTACAGATTAGGCTAAATGGTTTCCATTTGGAAATTAGATCATATCTTTCTATTTAAAATAATCTAATAGTGTGCATCAAACTGGGGGAGGAGAGGAGGTGAATCTAAATTTCGAAACCAAGATTTATATTTCCAAAGGGATAGTCTGTATCTTTGATCTTTTCTCTTTCTACTTCAGTCAAAGCCACCTTCTCTTATTTTGCAGAAGTTTTTGCTTGCTTAGGATATTTGTAGTAACTCTTTCCTCATATCTTACATCTTTCCTGGGACATCTTTTGCCTGTTAGCCAGTTATTTTCTAAGGACTTCCTCAGAGATTCTGAGACTCTTTCTCTGACAACCTTCAGTAGTCTCCCAGTCATTTTTCTTTCATATGCTTTTTTCATTTGCTGCATGGCTTATCATTATGTCTTGGGTTAGTTTGGTTTTTGTATAAACTATAATAACAGGACTTTTTTTTTTGGCTCAGAGTTTCAACAGGTTCCCCAAAGACTTAAAATAGAAAAATTGCCAAGACCATCTATCCTACAACTACTAACTAGGGGAGATTTGTCTTGGTCCAAAGTTCTTTGTGTATTGATGTGCATCCTTCAAATGATAGTTGTTGTTTTCTGTTAGTTTTGATTTATATTTAGAAGTTAACCCAAGATAATGTAGATTACTGTTGTTTATAGATTATGTTGTTAAACATTCATTTATATGTTTCACTTTCTTTATCTGCAGTATAGCTTGCATCTTAGGTCTTGAGTCTGAGTATTTTATCCTGATTGAAACATATTCTTTACTGAGTAATTGTTGGTAGCCAACTAAGCTTTTGTTTCTCTACAAGTATCTTTATTTTAACTTTGGAAAAGTGATTTTTATCATAGAGTATACAATTGTGCATTGAGTTTCTGTTTCTTCTCAAAAATTTTCAGATATTGTACCACTATTTGATGGCTTCCGTTGTTACTTTGAGAAGTCCACTCTGTCTAATTAATGTTATTTGTAAGTAATCATTTCTCCTTCTGGGAAATTTCAGAGTGTCTCTTTTTTTCATATTATGCAATTACACCACAATGTACCTAAATATGTATGTACTTTCTCTTGTGTGTTTGGTATTCATTGGACTTCCTGAAATTGAAGATTGCTATTTTCAACAATTGTAGAAGCTTCCCCTCATTCTCTCTATTCTCTGTCCCTCCACATTTCCATTTAGGCATCTGTTAAAATTTCTCATTCTAGCCTTTTGTGTATGTGTATACTAGTTTTTATAATTTCTAACTCATTGCTCTCTATCATATTTTGAGATTTTTTCCCAGATTCATATTGCAATTCATTAGTACTCATCATCTACATCAACTATATAGGCTAGCCATGGGCTTTTAATGCCAATGACTATATATTTATAAATCAAGATGCTCATGTATTTCCCTTCCAAATCTGTTTGTTTTTAAATTTATGATCTCTATAGTTCTGCTTTCAATAATTTCTTTAATTTACTCATATATATATATTTAAAACACTCTAAATTTGATAATTTCAGTGTCTGAAGCCCTTATAACTGGGTTATTTGCTGATATGCTACTTCCTCAATGCTTTCTCTGACAGTATGCAGTAGCTTCCCTCACTGAACATTTTAGTTTTGCCAATTCTTGATCATTATGTTAGTAAGATTCGTGGAGCTCAGTGGTGGATTTAAGAACTTTTAGGGTGCTTTCTTGGTCTTCTCATTAAGCCACAGTCAATAAAAACAAGATCCTTGTCTCTATTTCCAGATCATGGTCCTTCTAGTTCATTCTTTCAATGATGCTACAGCTAGTGCTTGCTTTGCATTGTTCTAAAGAGGAGAAATTTTTAATGATCACATTTTAATTCGATAACATTATTTCCTCAACAACACAACTAAATTTCTTTACTCTGCCTTATTATGTGCAGTTGAAAAAATACAAAATTCAATGCTGTCTCTCCACTCTACAAATAACTACCAAAATAGCAGATACACATAAGAATCAGTGACCATTCAACATCAATGCTTTCAAAATCTATTTGTGATTGGTCACTGGGCATCTGTAATTTAATTCACATACAAAGTGAATTACACATACACCAAAGTGTATAGTTGTGCTAGAACTTTGTTGCTCAGTGATAACCTCATATATATTTTACAAAATTGGTACATCAAAGGAGGGATTGGTCCACAAATATGTATGGAAATGAATAATGATACTACTGGAAGTGAAATTTAAATAAAACATAAATAAAAGTGTACTGTATTTTGCTAACACATACCTAGCTATCCCTCCATTTGCAATGACATGCTTATGTCAGATTTATTTTCTTAAAATAGCACTATTTTTTAAAGATTTACTAATTTATGCAAACACGAACTGAGGTGTAGGCCAGAGATGCAGCGGATGAGAGGATTCATCAGAGACTGAGTTGGGACAACAGGCAGATCTATAGAAATACACCACTGAGAGGAGTAGCAAGCTAGACAGGAGAGGTCTGCTGTGCCATGTGGGTCAGTTAACTGGCTGGGGATGGAACTAATGCTGCAGTGGCTAGTTACAGCTTGATAGCACTTTGACTTGAACCCCTGTGCTACCAGAGAGGCCCTAAATAGCACTATTTTTATCTTAAGAGTAGACTCCTTTCCTGAGGTGAAACCAAATTTTGTTGGGTGACTAAACTTTGAGAAACATTTTCCTTTAGACTGAGTCACACATGAAAGGAGTCCAGTGAACTATGGTAGTGGATGTGGGTGACTTCATGCTGGGTTGTGGTGTGGTCACATATATCTGAAGAGATATGATTCTATACTTTGAAATAATATACAGTACTATAAATTAATGCCACCTCAATTAAAACAAATAAACAATGAAATAAGTAAGGGCAATGGAAACTGAAAAAAAATTAAAAAGACTTAGGGTCATGTTTGCAAGACCTCACTTTAACCATCTGTGAGTATTAATCTTGCTGAGTAGGAGAAAGGGAGTGTTTTGGGCAGAACAGAGTCAAAAAATTAATATAATTTAAAGTTTCAATTTTGTATTTATCTGTAATGTGACTACTTTTACCTATGTCTTTAATCTTGAATGCATTTCTTATTAATTGGTTTAGAGATCAGATCTGTTTGAGAGATTATTGCTAAGAATTGAGTACTATTTTATAAAGGTTGAAGTAGGGAGTTAATCAAGGCTGTTAAGGGATCATGGATCTGTTAAAATCATTATAATCCACTTTTGTGTTCATGTACTTATGTCTTATTATTTTAGGTAATCAAAGTATGTTCTTTAACATTCAAAGGAGTGCTAGAATTAAATTTACTTCAAAGCCAAGTATCCTCAAGACTTTCTTTTAGGCTATATTCTCTTTACCATATGTGTATTTGCATGTATAAACCTTTAGAATTATAAAAATAACTAAAGGAAATAAAGTGAAATGATGAAAGTTATAATTTTCAAGTATTGGTATGATTGATTATAAATTGTATTCATATGTACTTATTTTCATGTATTTTACAATAAACTTATATGCTCTTATTGACATGAAATAACATACTCAAAAATAGTTTATAATATGAATAAAAATAAAAATATTCAAAGTGAACCAGTGACCACTTGGTATATTATACACATTTCCTTATATTCTCCCCAACAGAACACTATCTCCCTGAGAATCAGATTTTTGTCTGTTTTGTTTACTGCTAAAGTTAGAACTGTCTGGTACACTGTATGAAATCAATGTGTTCAATTACATTTAATTGAAGTAGTATAAAAAGTACCATTATGTAGAGCCACACTGAAATTAAAAGGAAAATGCATTCACCGATGTTTTATAAATCTGTAGTATCCTCTTTTCTAAAAAGAAGAGTTATTTGTTTAAGCTGATTTATATAGATGTGACTTTCCATCATGAAGTAGACAAAGAAATTAGCAACCTGTTTTTTAAAGTTCCAGTCATGCCCAAAACATATGTTCTTATAAACAAGGCAATTTAATTTTCATGCAAAGCAGAGTAATACTTACACAGGAGAGCAGTCTGGGTCTAGAAGGACAGAAAAGGTGAGAAAGTTCACCTGCTTGATTTTGCTTTCTCTTTGGACACTTAGCAGGGTATGTAGGTGGTAGAGCCCTTGAGGCTCCTGAAATGACACTACTGTGTCTCCAAAGAATTCTCACATGACAGTTTGGTGGTACATCCAAGTCACAGGATTTCAGTTTAGAAAATTAAATTATAGTAAACAAGGGAGTAGTCGATATTGCTTAAGGAGAAACAGAAGAGGATGCTTTCTTTATACAGGAGTAGGTTAGAGAAAATGAGAAAAGGGTTAGAGAGAAAGAGATTGAGTTAAATACATAATTTGTTGAGTTTGCTAAGAAATAAGCTCAAATCCAGTTGAAAATAAGAGCTAAAATTAGAAGGACATACTAAATGTTGCCAAGGCCATTAGAACAAGATAAACAACAACAAAAATAAACAAAAATAAAAGGTAATTGCTAGTATACCATTGCTTCCTGTATAAAAATTCAGAAAATATGAAACTATCAGCTTTATGTTACACCTGTTAACATCTGAGATCTCCAACTGACACAATCACATTTTTTTTTTTAAAGGAGAAGGGCTGGGAGAGGTAGCGAAGAAAGAAGGATATTATATAGTTTCTTTGACATTCAAATGTTTCCAGATGGCACAGATCTTCTAGGTTCCCTTCTGAAAGCTGGTATTTCAGAATTCATTTTCTATTGCTTCTTTTGCCACCTTTACATTTCCTACTCACATCTGCACTTCGACAGACACACACACACACTACAGATTCCTACCATTTGAACAGATTTCTATTCTTTATAGAGTCATACATATCTGAGTTGGAATAGAAAAATAAGAATTTATTTAATTATGTGATTAAGGATCTGGTATTTTAAGGTGATGATAAAATGGTCTCTGCTATGATTGCAGGATCGCTGTGCTTTTTTGAGTCATCAAGCATCATACAAAGACATGTTCCATCAAAATATTCGCTTTCATTCCTTTCCTGCTCTCTTCTCTCTACCCATCCTTTTCTGTCTACTCTGTCCCTCACCTCCCCTCTGTTCTTTCCACTTTCTTTCAGAAATTCCCTTTTTTTCACATTTCGCACTGACCAAAGAAAATCAGGTAAGAATAAAGAAAACTAAATTGAGCTAACTTTATTATTTCTAGGATCTAATCATTTAATTTTTAAAACCAGATTCATTTTATTGAGGTTGTTGACATAATTTGACCAGAGATCACTTAGCACTGATGTTAGAGCTAATTTTTAATCATCGCAGAAAAGACACAGCTCATAAATTCTTCTAGCTCAGTGTATAAAAACCACAGAGCTGAGACCTCCCTGGTGGTGCAAGGGATTGAGCACCGCACTTTGGGGCTTCTGCAGCATCCCCAGCCAGAGAGGGGACCAACATGGCACAGCAGACCTCTCCTGCCTCACCTGATGCTCCCCTCTGCAGTGTATTTCAGTTGATTTGCCTGTTCTGCTCCCCACTTTTGTCTCTGGTGAATCCTCTCACCCCTGCTTCTGGCCTTACCCCAGCTCTTATATGCATAAATAAAATCCTTAAAAAAAACTTCACAGAGCTACTTGTATTTAGTATTTGTAGCACAGTGATGCAGAGAGAACTCTCTCAGTACTTCTGGACAATAGCTCTTCATTATCAGGATTTGCTGTCTGTTCAGCTGGAAATTAATACTTATATGGAATTTAGGATTTTAGGTAGAGAATCAATACAGAAACTATGCTGTTTTTAAGACCTTGCAGCCATGATCAGGGAAGGTTCTGAGAGACAGACCTTTATGGACCAATGGTAATGATGTTTTAGAATTACTGCAGAAAATACTGACACTAATAGCAAAAGGTGCACTGGGATGCCAATGAGGCTAGAAGACCAAGGAGTAGGTCCGAGTTCTGTGCTTCTAGCCAATCTTCAAAGCAAACAAGGGCTAGATATGCAAGATGACAATAAGTTTGGGGAAAGATCTATTCTGTGTAGAACAAAAGGTACAATTAAAATCTTTTTAGTTATTGAATTTGGATGGCAGCATCTACTGTTATGCTGTAGCTGTCAGAAGGATGTGGTTAAAATATCTGTGCTGCAGATATTAATTATAGTTTCTACTACTCACCGCTTCTTCTAGGTAATATTAGAAATGAATATAGCTTCACCTCAAATACAAAGGCATTCCTTTACAGAGTCTTTCGGTAATTACTGAATAGACCAATACATAGGAATTAAAATGCTGAAAAGAATTGTTTTTCTCTCAGAAATCTTTGTTATTTTTTTCCTAGGATAGATCAGTCAGGCCTATTGGTTCATCTCTCTCATTCTGCAGTCTACATTAGGGAACATAAAGAAAGCACCAGTAAGAACTTAAGCTGACAGGAGAATTGAAGAAAAGAGAAATTTCTTAGGAAAGATTGTAGTTTGCTTCAAGAATATGAAAACAACCCAAGGGCATATCTTCATGAAACACAGACTTAGAAATTCTTATAAACTAGATTGTGTTCTCCAAAAATTCATTTAGGAAGCCCAAACCTGCTGGGTAACTGTATTTGAACATAGGGCTTTCAAGAAGGTGACTAAGTTTAATGTGGTCAAATGGGTGACCTCAATCCAGATCACCTAGTGCTCTCATAAGAGGGTGTGCACAAAGAGACAATGTGAGGCTATTTTAAGAAAGACATCTGCAAGTCAGTGAGAGAAGGAGCAGAAGAAACCAAGCCTACAATATCTTGATCTTGAATCTCCAGCCTCCAGAATCATGGGAAAGCAGTTTCTATTGTTGGAGTCACCCAGTCTGTGCTATCCTGTCGTGACAGTACTAACTAGCAGACTGACTAATATAAGACTTTAAAAATGGGCATCAGTTAAGATTTGCACATTAATTACCTGATGAATTTGTGTCCTGCCAATAGCTATCAAGATGATCTATAGGAAGTTTCTTAATTATGATAGGTGACAAATTGTTTATCTGGATGAAAGGAGAGCTCTAAAATATTTCTAAGTGGTTAAAACTTTAAATTTAATGGGAGTGATGACAATTATGCCAAACGTCAAGGTTTTCCATCCTATGACAAATGCATTTACTCACTACAGGACAAATGTCCAGTTTTTCTTTTATTCTTGATTGATGCATGTATATTTTATTCTCACCAATTGGGCTTAATGAGGACAGATTTTAGATTATGTATTTAGCTATACATTTTAGAAATATTTGTGTTTTTTTTTTTCATTTTAGAAATATTTGAACACATCCTATATGTAAAACACCATTTACTTAGAATACAATTATAAAGAGGATATTTTGGACAACTTCCCTCATGGAGAGACTAACAAGCAAACTTACACTTTTAACTTATTCAGAACATAGTAACTATAATATGAACTAAAACTATTGCTTTAATGAATATTTGAAAAAATGTGTAATGCTATACTGAAATTCATAGGAAGGAAACTCCTTCCCCCAAGAGAGAAAATTAATTTGGGAGATGAACTGATAATCTGAGACATATACCAGAAATACAATTTGTTCATGCATTTAAAGTAGGTGATGGCATTTTTTGTGGTCAGGACCAGTGCTAGCTAGCATAATTGCTCCAAGGCCATCTTCTCAAAAATCAACAGCCTTTGTTTGCCACTGGTCATTCATTCAAGATAAATTGGTTTGCTTAATGGAACAAAAGTGATTCCAGGGTCAGGAATAGCTACTTTAGAGTACATAAGGAACAATGTGAATCTAGTTAATTAAACTTTCAGGGCTTCAATTTCCAAAACTGAACAATGGAAAAGTACAATCTACCTTGTACAGTTACTGTAAGAATGAGGGCTAATATACACAAAGCTCCACATAGATTAGTTATTACACAGTAGACACAGTATCATTATTTTGTTTCTATGAAAATATAACAATGGTTTTTAATGGTTGATTGTGACTTCCTGGAGCACTTCCATGAGAATAAAACAAGTCTGCAATTTCACTCAAGGCCATGTTCAATGAGGAATTTCTATCATGGATGTCAGGGAGAGATGCTGTAATCTCAGTCTCATTTGTCATTCTCATACTAAAAATTCTTAGTGAAGGAAGGAATGGTAAATGGAGAGAGAAATGTATCATTCCTTTAACTATTTTGAATACATGAAACAGGAACCAAGTCCAAAAAAATGGCAAATGTTAAGTTAAATTTTAATGGGGGATACATGAGATATGGAAAAAATGGAAATTTATAAGAATCTGGAATATGGTTCTCCACCCACAGGCAGAACCAGAAGACAACTCACTTTGGAAAGTGGAAATGAAAATATTAAAGGAAAAAGGGGTTACTGCCAATGAAATCATAGTGTCAAAAGACCAGACAAAAAAATTATTGACCTTTTTGTAAGTGGTTTCCACTCTACTACCAGCGGTATGTTTAAAATAGTTGGAGCAATGTTTTCAAGCACCAACGTTGGCAGTTGTCACCAGAAACCTCATTACCACCTCTTTGCTTTTCATTCAGAATAGATGTTTACTGCAAATGTTCTCTTTTTTGCCTGGTAAAAGGAGAAACATAAATAATGGTTCAACTAAATCATTACAATTATGCCATTAGTTATATTACAAAAAGCATTCAAGGCACATTTCCATGTTAAATGCAATTATGTTTTATTACCAAAAAAACAGGTTTCTTCAAAGTGCTTTTTTTCCCCTACTGTGCTTAAAAAAAAATCTGGAAATGATAACATATCAAGTTATTGAAATAAAAAAAAACAAATCTAATATTCCTCAAACGTCTGCAAATACAGAATGTTTGCAAAAACTTCCATGGACCTTATTTTCTTCAGATACTGGGACTGTCAACAAATGCTTATTAAGAACCTAGATATCTCTTATTTCAACAACAGGTTTTAATTATTTAGGCTTTAGCTCTGACCTCTGATATGTTTAAATCAGTCCTCCAATTAACTTAAACTGGTCTTTGACACGCTGAGTATGAAACTAACTTAGATAAAACTTAGGGGTGAAATTGCATTTATATATCTAATGCAGAACCTTCTTATGAATAGGTAACTGGACTTAAAGAATTATTGTTACAGACATATAAGGGAATCCCCTAAATAACATGAGATTTTTCACAAAAATATTTATAACATTAACATCGACCCCTAAAACTTCACCAAAATAAAAATAAAGGAATAGTTAATACGTAGGGTCAAAGAAAACATGTTCAGATAATATTAACTAAAGATCTGAATGAACTTTTGAAATACTAAACAAAATGACAGAGGGAACTAAACAGAATAAAGAAAGCTTCAAATAAAAAATACGCAGAGAGAATTCCAGGAGGATTTTGCTAAAAGGCCCAGTACACTGATACATCAGCATGCAAAGTTGGGTGACTCCTAGAGTTAAGACAGATTGACATTTTGCAGATAGAGAGTTTCATCTGGCAGGTCCCCTGCCCAGAGGGAAAGGAATGACATGAGGCATGGGAACAACCAGATGAGAGTCTACCTAATAAAAGTAGTAAGCTGAGTTCTCTAATTGTTCTCCCTCTACTATGTCAGCATACCACTCTATTTCCTACATCCACCACTGTCTTAGGGAATTGAATGCATCTTTTCTATTCTGATTTCCCAGCTAAGAAGTACATCAGGAACCAGGCCACAAACATTCTGGATGAATCTTTAGAGACTTAGGTTCACATAAGCACCCAAGTTAGAGACAGGGGGAATCCACATAAGCACCCAAGTTAGAGACAGGGGGAAATCATGTAGAGGCTTCAGAGTTCACATTTTCCCACTTTAAGGTACCTACATTAATATCTGGCTTGGCTTATCCAAGGAAATCCAAAGAGTATTTTTCCTTTTATGAAAAGAGAGAAATAACAAAAATAGCATCAACTTTAGTTTTAAATAAGCAGTGAGGTATAGGGTAACACGTACCCCAAACAGTGAGAATGGCACTACCAAGCTCCTTCTCACTGGCTCTATTTTACGTATGCTGTACCTTATCTTAGCAGACCAAGTTCAACAAGACATTGAAAAGGTCACAGACCATGATCAAGTGATTTTTTTTTTCAGGGATGCAAGGTTGGTTCAACATGTACAAATCATACATAGTTATTATTTTTTTATAATGGCAACTTTTAAGATCTGTTCTTTTGGAAACACTCAAATATGCAATACAAGATGATTAACTATAGTCACCCTCCTGAACACCATAGTGTTCATAGGTGAAAGTTTGTACATTTTCTGACTGATTTTTCTCACTCTTTACCACCACTTCTCAAGATGACAATTTAAAGATGACACTAAGAGGATGCAGAAAAGGAAAGAGAAAAAAATGAAATAGTAAAAAGAAGAAAATAACTTTTTCTTTAAATAAACCTCAGGCCTGCACCTCAGTTCTTGTATGCAGAAATAAATAAAATAGATGTATAAAATAAATAGGAAAAGAAGATATGTGAGTTAAGCTGAATGAGTGATATTTTGGAGGAAGGTATGTATATTCCAGGTCTTCGGTCCTAGGATCCCTTTCTTACTCCCTAGATAATACAGGTAATATATAAACTTTTGCAATTTAAATAAAGGAAACATTACGTAGAAATTCAAATCTTAAAATGCAACTGCAAACTTTTCCCTTGAATTTCTTTCTTTTTGGCTTCCCACCTCTAAAAAAGAGAAAAAAAATGTTATCTTGTCCTTAAGGGATTGTGAAAGGCAGACCATATTCCAGTAGAGGAGTATAAAGGAGTAAGTGATACTGACAAGTTTTCCTCATGAGAATTCCTGAGTCTACAGAAAAAATTCATTTCACACTGAATTCTGTCCTGAGAATGCTTATGTAGAAATATTTTAAAACCTGGTTTTGATGTGGACAAAACAGGGGCATAATCATTTGGAACACACACATTTGCTCTGTAGCATCAATAATGCATGTGCTAGTGACCTAATTATGCCTTTTACTCACCATCATTGAATTCACAGTTATGATGATCAATAGGGTTGACTGAATATAATTTAATATTTATTGAGCACTAAGTCTGTTTCAAGCACTTTGCTAGTCGCTTGGAAGTGTTTTAATTGTTTTACATATATTACCACATTTAATACTAACAGCAAACTTACAAAGTGTCATGTTACAGATGAAAGAATCAGGTTTAAATAGTTGTTGAGGTTAACAGAATGACCCAGCTAGTGAGTGAGAGAGCAAGACCCTAAAGTTTCTCTATGCAACTACCATCTTCTATTATCTCCTTATAAGAATTAGATACCTGAAATTTAATGAAAAATACTTTCAAAACATTAATAGGGAGCATATTTTGAATTTCAATGCTGGACAAGTGCCCAGGAATTTACTCCAAGGACAAGGCTGACTACAGCTGTTCTTAAAGCTGCTTTGCTTGCTTTCAAAATTTTAAGTGATTCCTTGACCACAAGAGCACTTTTATGACTAAAGCTGGTGTGGAAACTGATGACAGTCAATTATTTCTTCAATAAAATTATTGACAAAGAGATAGCTATAGCTATACAGTGAAACATCATGAGTATTGATGGAAAAAGAACAAATTTTAGCAGAGTTCCCTCAGTAAATGTCAATTTAATTAACTGTTATATTTTCATGGTTTAATAACATAGTGCCTGGAACATGGTAGATACTCAGTATTTGCTGAAACACATAATCCTTGACTAGTTAGCAAGCCACATCATGAGTCCTAGTCTCCTGCCCTTTCCTATACCAGGACAATATCCAACACACATAAGCTTAATACTTAATATTCACATCCAGGTGAAATAACAGAATATAAAGCACAAGTTGGAAAGGGGCTGGAGGACATGTGACTAAAGGGAAGAGGGCATACTTAGAGAAAGCTGTTTAGAGAAGTATGAGATTGGAGGTGAGTCTTGCTGAAACGGTAAGAAATTCTTCACAGATTGTGAAATCCTATAAAGAGTAAGACATAAGCTGTTACAGAAATTCTCAGAATTTCAATGTCTTGTAATGAAAATTTACTGACTATTTGATTACAAAATTATGCAATTTCAGCACAGCTTTTTTTATGAGTATTGTATACACACATACGTGTATATGCTTCATCCATCTACCAGCAAAGTTCCAGTGACTTCAGACTATTTAACTAATCACTTCCTTATAACTGACTGAATTTCAAAACAGTTCAGAATTATTCCATTTTGCATAGCATACAAAAATAATATTCTGTATTGTTCACTGTAACTGTTCATTAACAAACTATTTTCCCTAACCAGCTTTTTTTTTTTTTTTAGTATGACTTATGAAAACCAAGTTACTGTTCCTAATCATAATGCATCTCTTGATGCACTATTAAGTCCATAGGTTTGTGACATAGAAGCTATGTTGTTGTGGGCAACTTAAATACTTAGCCTATTTAGAGTTTTGCCTCAAGAATTAATAGAAGAATCATGGGAGCTATAATGTACACAGTGTGCTGACAGAACACAGTAGATCCTCAACACTGTCAGCTCCTTTCACTCCTTGGTAAAACTTTCATACTATTTTAAAGAATAAATTATGCAGCAATATTACTGGTTCAAATGCCAGCTCTTTGAAAAGATAAGTTACTAGGTAAAATATTTAACAAAGTATTCCTCAGCTTCATTAATAATAAAATGGATATGATAGTACCTTCTTTGATGAGTTTCTGAGAGAATCTGATGAGCTAATGTACATGAATAACACAGTGATAAATGGTACATTATAAGTGTAATATCGAATCCTCCAAAGTTTTAAGATGGTTATTTTAAAAGTTTCAATAAATACTTGAAAATATCTTTTCTTCTACATAGAAATTGAAGAATATATTTAAATCTGACAAAATAATCTTCAGAAAAAATTCAAATATATTAAGCTTTATTTTAATATATTAAATCATAATTATATTAATATTAATATTGATATATTAGCACTCTGCTTAATATTAATATATTAGCACTCTGCTGGGTGCTAAAGACATCAAGGATTATTATTTTGGTGGAAGGAAAGGCTATCGGATAATTTCAAAGAAAGCCTTGATTATCAAATCCAGTAGGCATGGAAGTTGTTTTTTTTTTTCATGACTAGTTCTGAAGCAGAGAAAGTTTCAGGAAGTAAGTTTTCCCCCACCAGATTCTGTACTTTTTAACATAAAATCATGTCAATATTACAGGTGATGTGTAACTGAAGAACAATGTAGGTATCAGAAAATATTAGCAATAAGAATTGTGTCTTAAAAATTGTATTTAGACAGAATATCCTTGTATATATATTCTTTATTCAGTTAGATCATTATATAGTAATTGTGAACATATAAAAATAAGTTTTGCAAAATCCTGGATGTATTAGACTATATACTAAAGTCATTGCTATCCATAAATTAATCTTTTAAATTATATTGTCTAAACGGGCATAAGTGCCTCCAAGTAGGTGGTTTCTTCACATCTGGTAAGAGTTATGACTAAGTGCAAGCTGTTCAGTGTGGTTTGTACCACCAACTCACACATCTTGAAGCAATGTGTGAAAAACAGAGAAGCATCATTCAAAATCTTAGTGGTGCAAAGGAGGCCTTATACCAAACACAGAATTTTAACATGACAGTGTTTTCTTCAGTAGGGATATTTGAATTTACTGCTTTCAATGAATTACATCTTAAACCTTCTTTATGTTTCACAGTATAATAAGCATAAAATATAATCACAATAACAGGTTATTTGAATCTGGCAGGAATAAAATTATTTTTAGTTGCCATTTTTCAAGTTTTCATTCTGCATATAACAGTGCTTTATAATTTTTATAAGCATAAAAAGTCACAAGTAAACAGAAATCAATAATGTTATATAAAATATACAAGCAAATCCATTGATCAATAATATATGGATTATGTCAAGATAATTTTGATTCTGAATTTAAACCCCTGTTCTTTTGAAATTCAGAGAAATTCCATGACTCAAAAGAAATCAGCTTAAGTACTAAGGAAAATGTATTACATTTGATTTTCCTGTGCTATGATTTTTAGCAACATTTATAATGGAAACATAAAATTTATTGGAATGTTTTTAGAACTTATTAAGATCAGAAACAGCAAGGAAGGGGAAGTAGACTGGTAAATGTCTCTTTGTGTGTGTGTGCGTACTATAATAAATCATCCTTAAAACAGTCTTGTTGGTTCTGATTTACATAGGAAAAGAAAAGGAAATTTAAAAAAGTAAAACCTTGGCAAAGATCATACAATCATACATGACCAATCATGCAGAAGCATTACTGAATAAGCAGTTTTACTTCTGCATTCAATTTCACAATCATTTACTTTTTTGTTAGTCTGAGGGTATCTTGTACTCACATGTTTGGTCTATAATCAAGATACTTTCACGCAAAGGGAGTGTACGTAAACCACAGGCTACAGCATACTGTAGTGTCTGCGATTCACTACTTCACGCTAACATTAACTTTTTGTCTTTCAATAGGTCTAAGTTGAGTTTATGTTATTAAATTAAAATAACACTTGATCTGAAAAGAAAAAGAAGTTGATGATTTGCAGTCAGTTAGCCTTTGGGAGAGTTATTTGAATAATGAATTGAGAAATGTTAGTGCTATTAATAGGCAGTAGAGATTATGTAGGTAAAGAACAAAACCCTGTTCTGAGTAATGGATAGTCTTTAATTTCATTGATTTGGAGTCCATGTTGGTAGCAACTGATGTTTTTTTTTTTATTAAAATATTTCAAAATTTACATATACTTGCCATTAATTGTAATCCCCATGTATTCCCCATCACCATCTCACCAGGGCACCATCACCTCAGTCCCTCGTGTTCCCATCTTC
>JAGFMF010011862.1:9242670-9255767 GCA_019455555.1 Galemys pyrenaicus
TTACACTAGGTAAGACCTGGAAACAACCTAAATGCCCAAAAACAGATGAGTGGATCGGGAAGCTGTGGTACATAGACACGATGGAATACTACTCAGCAACTGACGTTTTTAAATAAAAATATTCATTACCAGATACTGAGCCTCCTACAAAGTAATTCCTGTAAGAGGAACTATGGAAACACAATTGCTAATTTACCTAAAATAATCTACCTGCCAGATTAGTATTTTAGCTCCAACATTCTTAGTTGTGTGACCTTGAGTATCTGCTTAACTTTTCTGTCCTTCAACTACCTCATCCATGAAATGCTCATCTATGAAAATGGGTTATTACAAAGATGACCTTAAATGATGTCTGGCAAATAATACATATTTATCAATAATATTTATTATTATAGTTTTGGACATGAATATAATGAAACCAATGGAAATTAGTTAGCTTGCTCATGAGCACTCTCTATAGAATACTCTTAATATTCAAAAACAATTCTGTGTGATGCAATACTCCAGGTTCTTATTCTATACGTCTTTATCAAAATGGATTTAAGTCATCACAGTGAATTGAGAAAACACAAACCTGATAAACATCTTATCTACACATAAATCAAGGAGAAAGAACTACAAACTTGTACCTGTATTTTATATTTTAAAAATCCATTCTTAGATATTATGAGAGAATATTCACCAAAGCCCCTCATTTTAAAATTATTTTTGTAAAACCAATGAGAGATAGAGTGAACTCAAATTAGTTCTGTGCACATATTTGCAGTGTAGATACTCCCCTTTCTCCAAATTATTAACAGTGCTCCAAAGCCAAACACAAAATAAATGCAATTTAGGAGTTTTGTAAAAAGATACCTTTTGGTGATCTTTGTAACTTTCAAGAAAGGTAATAATGAAAAGTATACCACAACTGATACAGTGCCTTTACAAAATGCTTTCAGCCATTTATTTTCCTATCCAACCAATTTTACCCACTGGGAAGCCCTCCCCTCCACAGACAACTGCATCCTACTTACAATGAGGGCAGGAATATGGTGCAGGCTTCTTTCTTATATGTCCACTGGGTTGGTTGAAACTATTCAGAATTTAAAGTAATTGCCATTCTGCAGTATAATTTAGGGGGGATGGCAATAACCAAAGGGACAACCAGTATGGGTGTACTTTTGCAGTGCCAATTTTAGAATACAATTTCACACTTCCATAACTTCTGATGAAGTGTGGAGTCAGAAGGGAACATGAAGATTATTATGTCTAAAGATTATGATTTACACAGAAAGTGACTGGGGCCACAGAAAGAACAGAAACAATATGATTGAGGTTGGAAAGGATAGAACTCTCTCCTGAACTCTGATATTTTTGTAGAGAAGAAATAAATCAAGGGAACAAGCTACAGATAGATGTGAGTGGAAATAGATGGGAATGGGACGACCTCCAAATGCTCTATCTTTTGTTTTCCAAAGATTCTGTAGTAACAAGGATTCTTTATGAAATCCAGAGTAGTTAGAATGGTGGACTTAAGACTGTCAGGGAGGCCTGTGTTTAAATCCCAATGTACCACTCACTGAGTTATCTTGACAATCCATATAATTTTGTATTGTCTCACCTTTAAATTCCCTCACCTTTAAAATAAGAAAAATGATATATAAAGTTCTAGTGAGTATGAAACAATGCAGTGCATAATTTTAAGACTTTGGGACAGCGGTAATTAGTAGTACCTGTGCAATATTAGTTTCTGCTGATGTTGTTGTTATTAATATTCACAATTTACTGAAATCCTGAGAAGTGTAGATTATCACCCTAAAATTCTGGATAAGGAAATTAGCTGAAGAAAGGTAAATTCTCAAAGATACAGAGAACTAGGAACTCTGAAGCACCGCTCTTTTCATTAAAGTGCAGCCACTTTATATCAGTACATCTCTTTTACATTGTTTTATAAATATCGACACAATTATAAAATACTAAAATAATAATCAAAAGGTTGAATTTTTCTGAATTTGAAGTGTTTGTGTTCCTTTGATGAATTGTTTTATAGATCAGCAATGCCCAATATTTTTCTAGTGACATCATATACCAAGTATAACATTAAATTTTAGATTTATATATTAGCCTAGATTTATAGATTTATCTAGAATCCTCAGGAAGTGTGATGCTTTGGATACTGAATTTCTAGATAACATTAGAACACCTGCATTTTAAAATGATAATTACTTTGGACAGAATTTCTTTTAACATCTTCATTTTTATGCAGAGGAAATACACATTTGTCATTTAATAGGTACTTTTTTTTTTTTTGCTACCTCAGTACCATCATTTTAAACAATAATATTCTTATTTTGAAGGAACACAGTAATACTTCCGAGCCACTTGAGATATACAGAATTTTTAAAGAAATGATCTCAGACACAGGTGTTTTCCTTTTGGATTGAAATACCTACATATTATTCTCATTGTCTTTTACTGGAAGGTTACCAATGAGGAATAGAGTTCTGAATATCTGGGAAAGAAACAGAAAAGATAAAGATTAAGGACAAGGAACAGAAGATCTGAGAGATTGTAAGTCACATTGGACATTTTATCTTTTCCGGTGATCCAGGCTGATATTCAGTACAGCCTAAGAGTAGTACAGTTTCTTACTCTAAGATATACCCCCTAACTTTTTTCCTCTTTGGCTGGAAATTAAACAAGTAACAATGCTTTCTCTTTATACATGGACAAATAGGCTGTCAAAGTGCCAGGAACCATTAAAACATAAGTCTGAATACATTTCTGTCAATGTCTGAAGAGCTTTGGATTATTTTTTCTGGTTTCACCAGAGTAAGAGTACATCAAGGTCCTAGATATTAAAGTTATAAGAGAGGGGAAAAGGAAGCTTAAATAGATTTCAGATATTCTTAAAGGAGGTATTTTCCTCAACACTGTCCCTGAGGACAATCATGAATTGAATACTATGAATTAAGCAGGATGGTTGCTGAGAGATTTTACAGGTAGTGCCTGCAATGGCAAATGCTAATGAATAAAATACTTTAATACTGAAAATCTCCATTTAAGTGTAAAGATTATAATTAGAACATTTACTCGAGTAGGAAGTGTTGGATTCTGTGAAACTATTAAAAATAATTTCTTTTATATTCAAACAAATGTCCTTTAGGATAATGATGCATGATTTAATAGTTCCAGCTGATCCCATGAAACCCAAGTCTTTTGGGACAGGCTGTGTTTGATATGACCTGTTGTTTCCCTGAAAGCCTTCCTAGATCTTTTGGTAAATAACACCCACCAGAAGCCAGAATGAACGTTGTCCTTTCCTCGCCCACTCTTGCATAACACATGTGTCGTCCTAAATCAAGTGAAACAGAGCAAGGCAGGCTGGGAAGCACGGTTGGATTTTCAGCAGCAAACATGCTGATTTGCCAGCTAATGTGTTTCTCCAATATGTGCTAAGGCAATGGCAAATACACACTACTGGTTGTCTGCAAGCATAATACAATTATCCCATGAATTTCATAAACAAAATTCCTCGCCCTCTTATTTTTATATTTTCTAACTTATTAAAATTCTTATGAAAACAATCTAGAATTGAATTAAAGCAGACCAAAACACAAAAAATAATGTATGTGGATGTCTTTTTCAAGAGACACAATTAAACTGACATTACCAAAAATCAACATGTCAACAGGTTCCTCGAAAAAGGAAGTTACCTGGAATTTGCACAAAGGCAGTGCTCAGCAAACCCCTCAGACATCCTACCATACAAAGTTTTTTTGTTAGAATAAGCTCAGAATTGAAAGTCAGATAAAGTCATCACCAAGCACAGTATTTAGCACTTAAAGTAGGGCTATAGTGGGTTGAGAGGAGTAAATACTATTTCCTTGCAATGGACTTATTTTATTTTTTTAAAGATTTATTTATTTATGCATACACGAACTGGAAATAGGCCAGAGGGGGTGGGGGGGGGGGTGGCGGTAAGTGGATTCACCAGAGACAGAGCCTGGAAGAGGAGGCAGATCCAATGAAATACACTGTTGAGGGGAGTAGCAGGTGAGACTAGAGGTCTGCTGTGCCATGTGGGTTAATTCCTGGGCTGCCTAGGGATTGAACTCGTGCAGCAGGGGCTGGCAATGGCTAGATAGCACTCTGTCTTTAACCTCTAGCCACCAGGGAGGACCCTCTTTGCAATGGATTTAAATAATGAAAAAAAAATAAGTACCTAAATTTATTCTATGATATTTATTGGGTCTTTTCCTTAGGGATGGGCATACGGACTGGGTAGTTGTGACTGTAAGTCAATACTATTATAAGCTGCCAACCTTAGATGATCTGGAGTCCCATTTTTCAGATAAATCCCAAAATAACAGAACTAAATGAAACAGAAAGAAAAGGAACAACTACAAGAGAAAAATTGAGTTTTATTTTTATCACAAGGAGTCAACAAAGGATGGATGAGTGTAGGAAGAACAGTAATAATAACTACTATTATTCATTATCTACTACATTTTGAGCCCCAGTTATATCTACTAGGTAAACTGGTAAGTATATCATAACTCTGCAAGGTAAATATTGCTATTTCACAGAAGTAGTAACTGAAACTTAGAGATCTAAGGTAAAAATGAAGTCCACAGATTAAATTAATTGAAAAACTATGATTTATACAAACTATTTCAGTTATAGATAAATATTCTGGCATCTATAATTGTTGAAAAAGAACCAATAAGATAAATGAGGAAATTTGGATCAGGGACTGATTACTACATATTTCTTACATACACAGGAAAACTGTCATGCCTTCTATAGTTTAAACAGTGTGTGTGTGAACGTGTGTGTGTGAACATGCGTGTGTGTGTGTGTGTGTGAACGAGGATGCGTGCGTGTGTTCGTGTGTATGTGAAGGTGAAAAGTTTTAAGTCTTATAATAAAGACATTTTTGGGTATCTCTAGCTATTTCTAGGCATTGCCAAGTTGAAAGAAAAATTTTAAGAAGACATTGACCTAACTGGATTAAAACAAAATATAATTCCCATAAACTGGGTTACTTAGTTACATTATTTCCCAAAAGTGAATAAAGGGCTTTCCTCTTTATCTTTCCTAGCTAGAAATCATATTTGTTTTTACACTGACATCTGTCCTTCCCATAAAAAGAGTGATAGAAAAATGACAGAAAAGACCATAGGAATGACGATTTCAATCTTTTTATATTATATATGAAGCAAAATCCAAATAAATTAAAATCTTTGTTCACTTTTTAAGCTAGTTCCAAAGGCTTAGAATTGAGGATTCTTAGTATCAGTACAGAATTTTCTTATTATAATATGCAGTTTTCATATTAATGTTATAGTGAAAAGCACCCTTAAAAGTTTTCTGTCCCATGTCTTCTGGGTCAGAAAACATGTAGAACACTATTTTGCTGTTATTAAAATAACTAGTCCTCATCTCAGTGTGTCTTTTTCAAATACCCCCTTGTGTTTAAGAAGCAATTAATCAGAACTACTTTAATGATGTGTCCTTCTATCCCTCTTCCTTTCCACATATACCTTTATGCTAATGCTGCCTTTTGATTCAAAAAAAGTAAAAGAAAACATTATTAAATGCCAGGATTTGTGCATTTTTTTTTTTGCCATTCAGTTTGATCAGTGTCAGTTGGCCTATAGTTGTCAATTATTTGCTTTTCAAAATATTTATCTATACATAAGTCTGTATGGCCCATTTCAAGGTTCCACGTTCCAGAAATGTACATAGCCAGGCATCATAGAATGTTAATTGTTTGGAACTGTTGCAAAATTTATCTTCATTCAGAAAGTTTCATGTTTTTTTTAAAATAATGATTGAAGAGAACACAACTTTTTGAAGCAATTTAATTTTCTTTGGAATACTTAGATTTTAAGTAAAATTGCTTGCTTTTACTTTAGCTGATATTTCTGTCTACCCTGATAAATTTTACCACACTCCCAATTTCAACATATTTTGAATCTGGGTTTGAACAGAGAATAAAATTATGGAATTTGAAGTTCATTCCATCTAACATTCTGCCTTGCAGGAATCCCTACTATATTATCTCTGCAGTGTTCATACAATTTTTGCTTAAAAAAATCACAGACCTGCATAGAAACAACTGTTGGTAAAAGAGATATGAGTAATACCTAGAGGGACAAAGATAAGAATATTTATGTAAATATTTACTTGACTTTGAATGAACAAATATACCATTGCAGAATTCAGATATCTGAATTTACCACCACATGGTCATAAAGTGATAAATGGTAATAAATAATAATTATTATTTTAAATAAAATGGTAATTTTTGTTGAATATTTTTGGACAAACTTCAGAACACTGGGTATATGCCTTAAAGTAAATATGCTTTATGAAAACCACTTTTAAACAATATAAATATCAAGCACCTCACTCAGTGAGGATAACTTGGAAATATTCTTGATTTGACTGTGAAGATACAGAATCTCATCCCTGCATCCTGGGAGAAACTTGAAGGGGAAGCTAAGAGATCGTATTTCAACAAAAAACCTGAAATCCAGAGTCAAGTAGAGGACACAGGAAAAAATTAAAGTTTTTTAAGGAAGTTAGAGAACCTCTTCAACAGGCCAACTTCTGGAAGTCTCCTAAAATTTCCAGTTTGTAGAACAGTATAAAAACACCTCAAAAGGGAAATGCACTTGTGTGAAGCGTATCAGCCATCTGAATCACAGACTGGGGCAAACATGGTAAGGTTTTTTTTGTCTTCAAACTGATCAGAGTGCCACTGGGCTGAAAGGACGACCCCTATTAAGCTGGCTTACTGCAATGCATTCAAACAGTCTTAGCAGAGATATACATTAAATCGAGTGCCTGTAATGACGAATTCAGCTCTCCCAGGGACCTTGCGGAGGCTCAGAAATCAGACTCATCTCTGATGCAGAGTGGAGGTAATAAAAAAAAAAATATCTTTTTAAACTTCAAAGACTTCCCCACCTCTGCGTCGGATAAGCCTGCAAAGGATGCTCCCACACAACTGCAAGGGCATGCAGAGGGGGAAGTGACGCCCGCAAGGAGGGGGGACCAAGATTCCAACTGACCTTTTTGCTGTTTAAAGGACTGAATGGAGCCTGAATGGTGGACCATTTTCACTCTGCTCGTCCCAGGTTAGGAAGCTGTCCGAGAGGGAGGCGGAGTAACAGTAGCCAGACTCTCTCAGAGGCTCCGGAGCTCCGTGCAATCCCGGAGTCTCAGCAAGCGCTCTGCAATCTGACACCTGCTTTTGCCAGCACTTGGCTCCCCAGACTGCGCGCCTGCTGTTGTCATGGCAACCCCAAAGGGTGGTCCAGCGTCCGGCTCCCCTTAGCGGCTACTTAAGGAATAACCCCGCAAGACAAGCGCATCCCATGCCGCAGTGTGGGTGGATATTATACCTATTTACTAGGCCTGGGTGGGAAGAGTTTTGCTAGCGACTATAAATTAATCCGAGCAAATCTCTAGAGCCATTAGTAACCCCCTAATCTATAAAGTTCTTAGGCTGATTAATATATCAGGGCACAAGCATTTACTTCCTAAAAGTTGGTCTGTAAACACTGGCCCTTTCAGAAGGGCCAAGTGAGTCCCTGCTCTGAAAGGGTTGCAATGTCAGAGGCAAAGACATTTTCTTCTTTCTCAAACTTGAATATGGAGAAGATGAGATAATCTTTGGTTATCCGATATGATTTTTTAAATTAAATTATGTTCTTCATCTAGCATATTATATTTGAGTTCTCCTCTTGCACTTCAATTATTGAGACACCAAATCATACATGATAGTATCTCTGGATCATTTATTTGCTTACCTATGTAACAGGTGCTTAAAAAATCACTACCAAATGGTACTAAATATAATCCTCATTAAAAACCCTATGAAGTAGGTAGGCTTTAATATTATAAAAGAAATTTAGGCCCAGAACAACAAAGAACTCTCAATATCACAAAAATCTATCTTATTTGAAAGATAAGTTACCTGATACCCAAATCAATGTAGTAACTTTTAGAAGGTGATCTAGAGTAGTCAAAATAGGTTCAGGATCCAACTGAACACATTTCAGTGCAGTCTCTTTCCCCTCATCCTTGCTGCCTGACTCAAACCTCTTAAATTCCTCCTGGAATGTAACTTATTACTAACAGAGGAGGATCCATAGTTTTCTGAACTGTGAAAGTTTGTGAGTTGAACTCAGAATCAGTGAAAGGGCCAAACAAAGGCAGATATAAAGGAGAATGAGGCAGAGCACTCAAATTTTTCAGCACCTCAAAGAGTTTGAACTACTAGTATAAGCTCTTTGAGTCATCTGTGGTGCATTATAAAAAGACAGTAAAGGGAATAGATCTTTGAACAAGTAGATGTTCCAATTATATATGCCTGTAAAACTGAAACCAGTAGCTTTAAACTACAGTGTATTATTATTTTTCATGGTTGGCTGTGCTCAGCCTTAAGATTCTTACAGTCTCTCAAGTTTTCAGTGACTGGGTCTGAAGTAAGAAAAAATAAACAGAATTCCACTCCTGGTGAAAGGTATAGGAAAGAATGTGTAGTCTTCTTTAGTAAACGATAATGGTCCTTTCAGAAGGAAATGCTGAATACTCAGTGAGAGGTTAGTATGCAGGTATTGAAGGAATACTTGGGTAGGAAGAATGAATCCTGTGTGCCTTTCTCTCCAACTGAATATCTAAAACAAAACTCAGGGATTATAACCACAGACTCATTTAGAAATATTTTAAGAAGAGGGCACTGAAATCCAGATCAATAAATGACTGGATTGAGGGTGTTTTTATAATATTTCAATCCACTTCTCACTGGTAAGGATTAAAGTAGCTAATGCATTAAAGAATAATTCAAGGAAGGGAACTAAAACCTAGTAGATACTATTGTTACAATTATGGCCCCTCATTATCTGAACTTTTTAAACCCCTCACTAGGATTAGAAGTAGAAATATCTTTGGGATATAAATATTGTTGCAATTCATGATCAGGAAGAACAGTTGAAATTACTAAAAATTTCTGGTTCTAATGTAAACTTCTAGGTATCAAGAACATCTTCCTAGAACCTCTTCTTTCTGAAGATACCTAATTTTTCCCAATCAATTTACCTGACCCACAACCCAGGAGGAGGTTGTGTATGTTGGAGCCATGAAAAAGTTAATAATTTGACCTTCCTTAGAAATTATTTTCACACAAAAAAGAAGTGTGTTATTGTGAGAGGAGTCCCCAAACCCTCACAACTCCTGGTGACCATTCAGCATCAGTATGGGTCAGGTTGGACATGCTGGTGCAGTTTCAGCCTTAAAACCAACACATACTGAAACAGATACTACAGATTCAAGCTCTCACCAGTGCCAATCAAGTACAATAGAACAATCAAGTTTCAAGGGCAGGCACCCTTAAGGGTGATATAATCTGGGTTTCAGCAAACATCTTCAACAAATAGACTCATGTGGATTTTCTTCTGAAAAGACCATCTTAGATCTCTGAGATCTTCAGAGATCCCTGCATCTCATCTTCACTCCAAACCACTCTCTCACTGCTGCTACTGCCTTTGGCTCTGCCTCCAACATCACCTGGTGAACAGTGCTGCTGGTCTATGCCAGGATCCCTTACAGGGCTGTATACTGGAACCTGGTTCCCTAGTACCTCCTCGGAAAGAGCTGTCTGCTACAGTTTTATGCCGGGAATATTTCTAGAGCTGTAACACCAGTACCTAATTATAAATCTTTCCTTTTTGCCAATCCATTTATCTCTCTCGCCCCTTTATAAATAAACCCTGTTTGTTGCACATTCAGCCTGAGTCATGTCCAGCAACCGCCGTTGTGAGCACCAGGTCAGGGCCCACCACCTTGCTACTTGCGCTCCTGGCTTTGTGTGGTTTTGGTATTATTTCTAACAGTCTTAGCTCTCTAAACGCTGCAGCACAGTTCTGATTAAATTATCTTCTCATCAAATTGATTACTTTTAATTAGAAACATTTTAGGCTGGACTGACAGATTGACTAGCAGGGGATTCGAATAACATCTTTGCTGGTTTTAAAATCAGTCTTTTAGGGGAGGTTGCTAGAGAAACAGCTTTGTGAGGGGCTGAGGAAATTTTCAGCACCATCTGCCTTATAGGAAAGGCAATGGAAAGAGAAGGAAAAGAGGTGTGTGTGTATGTGTGTGTGTGTGTGAAAAGAGTGTTTTGGGAGTAGGAAGTGCAAAAAGAGGAGTTTGAGCAAAAAAATATTCCTATGATCTGATAAATGGAAATATTTTGATACTGACATATCCTTTGTAGAAACTTTACAATGGAAAATTAAAGAGTTTTGGGGTTGGATTTTCTTATTATTTTTGGATTCAAACTGTTTTAAGATTTAAGGATGATAGATTATTTATTTTATATAATTTTGAGGAAAGGGACATGATTAATATCACATATGGTATGATCTTGACTATGTTTTGCAAAATATATAAAAAACACTGGAAAGGAACATGGCAAATTGTCTAAAATAATAATATTTGCAAGTTAGGATTAAGGGTAACTTTTTTTTATACAACTGTGTATTTTTTTTCTGTCATTTTCATACTTTCTACTAAACTATATATAAGTATATGTATATTATACACAACTGTGTGCATGTGTATATATATGTATATACATATATAAAAATAATCTCTCAATAACTGCCTATCTACCACTCCAATTTTTCTAGCATTTTCAGTATTGGACCGACCCTGCATTTTAGTTTCTCATTGAAGTTTCTGTTGCATTAATTGTCCCACAGTTCACCACCTGTCTCCTGCCCTCCTTAAAATAAGGAGTTTAAGTGGGTACATGGTAACTTTTGCCTCCCAGAGAGGTAAGGGAGTCTTTACATGAATAAGAAGTTGTTATTCCTTTAAATTCTGAAATATGACCACATATATTGTGTTCTGTCACAGAAATGAGAGATTTCTGTAGCTACCTCTTTTTGGGGTCTTGAATCACTGACTTAATTGAAATTGAAATTGCCATTCTGCCTCTCATTTCCTAAATGGAGACAGAAATAGGACAGAAATTCTCTTTGCAGTTAGTTCCTTTCTAGAATCCAGTTATTTAAGGCATTAAAAGGTGAAATGAAATAGTCAAATCCTGTTGGTAATAGGATTATCTGCAAAAAGTAAGAATGTCCTGAAAGACATTATTAGAGACTGTGATCTCCTTGAAAGCAGACTGAAGGTAGAGAATCTGTATCTTTCTGTTACTTTTAAATTTTTCTTACTATTAACACTTTTTATTGAGATAACATTGATTTACAACATTGTATGTGTTTTGGAGGGGTACAATTTCCCCTACAGATGTATGTTGCCACACCACACCCACCTCCAAGTCATGCACAGAGGTCCACCATAGTCCCTTATCCCCTCCAATTTTGTTCTCCCTCTCTCCCTCCTTCCTGGTAGCCTCAATTCTATAATAAGATTTCTAGGTTTTGTTTTGGTATTCGTTTGGTTTTGTCTGAATCTTTGTTTTGTTTCTCTCTATTCTTCATTTAGGTGATACTATCTGGAATTTATCTTTCTCCTGACTTATTTCATTTAGAATGATCCCATCCAGTTCCACCCAAGTTGCCTCAAATGGCAAAAGTTAATTTATTTTTATAGCTGAGCTGTATTCCAATGTGCACATGTATCACATCTTCCTAACCCACTCATTTGTCTGTGGACACTAAGTTGTTTCCATAAATGGCTATAGTGCAGCAATGAACACAAAAGCACATATATCTTCTCCAATAAGTGTTTTTACATTTTTCAGGTAGATACTTAGGAAATCAATTGCTGGATCATATTCCAGATCTATCTTTACTATTTTGTAAAACTTCCATATGATTTTCCATAGGAGCTGGATTATTGTACAATAGAAATAGGCAAAACACTACTAAAATAAACCCTGAAATCTGACTTCAGAACTGAGGCAATAAGATGTCGGGGAGTAAGAAATGAAAGAGGGAGTGACCCAATGGAATATGGTGGAGTACTATTAGTGCTTCGTCAGTGGGCATGGTGTTGTGACATTCACATCTCAACAGGTGTGAATCTACACCCTTAAATCATAATCAGTATTGCAAACCAATGTTGCCTTAATACAAATTTACACAATTTGGTAAAATGAATAAATATAGGTGACATGAAACCATTTATATATCAATAATCAATGTGTCAATTATAGCCTCTGTATTCATTAAGGTAAGTCTAAAGAATATATTTAGCACCACTGAATAGTTGATTGTTATGTTGCCTTAAAAATATTCATAAATCATATTTCCTATTAAATAAAGTTCTTCCTCCTTTCCTATAATTTCTACAAGTACTAGGAATAAAGCTACACATCTCCAGTGTATTTAACAAATATATATTGAAATCTATATGCAGAATTCAGTCAGGATATATATTTTTAGACTTTGTAAGCTTTCTACCAAATGAAACAGTATCTTTGTAATTAACAAGAATAGATAGCAAACTGCTATGTAAGTTCTAAGTGTTTGAAGTTTCAAGTTTTCAAAGTCTGTAATGTTTTGTTGTAAAACAACAGTTGAACATTTGGAAGAAAATATAGCTTTACATTTTACACAACAAAATCAAGAATTAGCATATGGACTCTTTCAGGAAACTACATGTCAACTCTAGTGGCTGTAATTTTTCAGCCCCCAAGTTAGGTTTTGCCATCTGAAAATCAGTTGACTAAGGAAATAATGACTAAAGAAAACAGACCTTTGTATCTGCACTCAGGGAATCTAGAATTGCTTTTTCAGGTCAACAACTAAGAGGACTTTATTCCAGAATTACATACTTATACAAGATACTTATTCTCAAGTATAGAAAGACATTTGAAGATTTTCAGTAATTTGAATAAGGTACAACTCAAATAACTGGTTTAGCCACCCCCCAAAAAAACCCAAAACATAAACTAGAACAGAGAAACAAAAACAAGAGTAAAATATAAGATCAAATGCTTATTTATCTGCCCTCAACCCTCCCCCGCCCCTGTCCTTGACTCCTCATTTTTGGTTTCTGTGTCTTTATTGCTGTTATTGTTATTATTAATATTGTTCTTATTCCTTTCCTTGATCCTCATTTGGTTC
>JAGFMF010011862.1:9256384-9370548 GCA_019455555.1 Galemys pyrenaicus
GGGTTTTGCCTACTTTTTCTTCTAGTAATTTTATGGTTACAGGTCTTATGTCTAAATCCTTAATCCATTTTGAGTTGATTTTTGTGCATGGTGAAAGGCTGGTGCACTGGTGAGATGGTGATGGGGAATACATGGGGATTACAATTAATGGCAAGTATATGTAAATTTTAAAATATTTTAATAATAAAAAAAACACAAATGCTTATTTATCTAATTAAATGGAAGTGAACAGTAAATCTGGCTGTAGGGATATTCAATATAATAACTGTAAAAAGATCCTGAACAGAAATACTAAAATAAAATTTCTAATTAGTTATGAATTTTAGCAACAGGTACAAATAGTTGGGAGTGGGAAAGTAAAATTATCACAGTAGTCTAATAAGGGAAGAGAAAACAAGAAAGAAAGGTGGAACATGAAAACAGACTTAACTTCTTTCACCGGGCAAGGGACCAAATAAGAGACAAACAGATGTATGTAGGTCAACAGACAGGTAGTGTGTTATCAAACACATGAACATCCACAGGGTCAGATAAAGACCAGCTTAATCTTTATTAAGTATATCAACCACCAAATTACCCATAGTCCCTTACCATAATCCATTGTGCTTCTTTCCTTCTTTGACATTATCTCCCCTGCTCCCCTTCCCCTTTCTAGATGCTTTAGTTCTATTGTCATCTGAGGGGCAATACCTGATGGGGGTATCCCAATGTTACCTCAATAAAAATTAAATAAATAAAAATTTTAAATAAAAAAATAAAATCCATATTTTATGGATAAAAATATATATGATTATGAATACAGGGAAACTGAAAACAATATCTAATGAGTAGGGGGCAGTAAATTGTCCAAGGAGAAAAGAAATGAAATATACTGCATCTTGATCAAACCAAGAAATATAAAGGAAAGGAAAGTGTATAATCAACAATGGAAATAAGCAAAAGGTTCGAAGCAAGAGAGTGAATAAAATCAACTATATCAACCATTTCAAATATAAACAGATTCATATTTTCCCAATGAAAGAGACCTATATTGTATTAAAGTTAAGATGTATACTTTGTAAGCAATAGAAATATTTAAGAGAAAGTAATAAAGTAACAAGCATAGTGATTCCAGGTAAATGCAGATAAAAAGTTAGGAACACTAGCAATGTTAATATCAAATATCAGTCAAGATAGAATTCCACATTAGAAGAATTAAAATGTTAAAGAAATACAGAATATATTGTCACATCTGCTCTGAGTCAACTTTGCTAAGTTACAACCTTGTTTTTCAGAACTCCTCTCTCTGTTTCCCAATTAAATCTGATAAAAAGGGAAATTTGTGCATGGCTAGGGAAGCAACAGTCACTACTTTCTAAAGGGCAATGTGTTTAGAAGCAATGAGAGAACAACACAGGTACAGCACATTCTGGCTAGTTCTTCCTGTACCATGTCTAGTTCTTTTACCATATAGAAATACCACACCATTGGCAGCTACAGAAGCAGTAGATAACCTTTCTGTAGAATGTTCTATCAGTAATCCACAGGTTCCCTCCATGTTCTCTGACAAGCTCTGACTTGCCTGCCCTATTAGTGCTTCAGAAAGGCAGTGAGCACTTTTCTCTGATCCTCCACCCTCCTTTTTTGGATCAATATTGTCCCCAAGCATCTACAATTGGTTAAATTGTTACTACAATAAACCCCTAATCTGTAATATTGATGTATTTCTTACTGTTTCCCTGATTCAACCCCAATTGATAGAAAGAAAAAAAAAATAACAAAAAAGTCTTTACAGAACAAATTTTCAGATCCTAATCTGAAAATCTATATAAATTAGTAATTCAAAATTAGAAAGTAATTTTTCTGGTAGTCTGAGAAATAAAAGTTAGAATAACAAGCTATATTTTTTAAGTTCTTCACATTAACAAAAAAACCCCACAAAACAAAACAAAACAAAAACGACATAGAGCCAATGATACCTATTTCTTATAAAGAATGTTGGGAAAAGTATTATTTTATACATTGCTTTGAAATAATGTAGAATTAGAGCCTATTTTAAACAATAATCCATTTCTTACAAGTCTATCCAATACAAACAAAGCAACCACAATAATGACCCCTATTAGGGTGTTTATCATTGGTATTTGGTGGCAAAACAGTGGAAACAAAACACATACTTGGAATATGGTGAATTATAATTTTTCTACCATGAAACCTATCCAATTTTTTGAATAGGGAGAAAATATATAGAAAGCTACATACTAAGTTGTTAACATGGTTGTGTGGGTTAATACAGCTGGGTGGAAGAAGAAACGAAAGAAGAAAGCCAAAAATGGGAAAAAGGAAAATGAAGACTATATGCAAAAGCTTGTGTATTACACCATACTTATGCATTTATGTAAGGTTTTATATATATATATATATGGGGGAAATAAGCATAAAAAATTCTCATAATCTGGCTCAATCAAATTTATTCACTAGATTTCTCTTGTGGCTTGGGTCAGGATATATTCCTTGATCTGCCTTACAAAAATACTTCTTTTGTTTTCCATTTAGGGAATGTTCTCCACCTGCTTTTCATCATCCACGCTGTCCAAGACCCAACTGATGTGTCACCTCTTCCCACACACCAAATCTTTTCTGAACTTCTTCATCCATACTAACTAATTTAGCACTTAATTATATAGAATCATGGACTGTTCTCTGACTCTTTTATGCTGATTAGTCATGTCTCCCCAGAGACTAATCCTATTATAGTTTTCTATTTCTCTTAACAGATGCATCACCAAATTGTACCTTTAGTATATGATTGTTATGTATAGCATAATGCTTGGTTTTAGTTTCCAAACAGGAAGAGAGCTAGAAAACTGTGCAACCTTGACCTCAGAAGATCTTGGTTAAAATGTGTTATATCCAAAGAGATATGCCTACATATATTTTATTCTCTTAGCCTTAGTTCTAGAATCTGTAAAATAGGTCTCTGATGCTTAATGTAAAACTGCAAATAGGTCTCTGAAGCTTAATGTAAAAACAACCTAGAAAGAGTTCTGTTTTTAGACTCAGCTAAAGGTAACTCTGAATCTGATTACTGAAAACAGTATCACCTCAAATGATACCTAGCAATCGTTTACTTGTCTCTCTGCATGCACTGATTTTCATCTGTCAATAACTATGACATTTATGTTAAAAAATACTATTGTTAATGTATAGCTATTTTTATAATTCATATTATATATAGTATATAACATACTATATAATGCATATTGTATTATAATGTACATTATAATATGTTATATATATTATTTTCTTAACAGGCATACTTTTGCATCTGAAAGGGATCAGCATTAATAATTATACTGAGTGGGACCACAGGAGTAAACAAGGACCACCTCTGACAAGTCATGGTGACTTCAACTTGAGCAATTATTTGAGCCATAGGTACCACATTCATGAGTAGCAAGAGATAATTTTTTTTCTATTCACTCTTGTTTATTCCCCCTAACCCTATCCCTTTTTCTCTCAGTCTCTTTCTTATATATTTCCTTCTTACTATGAAATAATGTTTAGTACTATTTAATTTTACTTAAAAACAAGATACATTTTTAAGAATGATAATTAAATGGCTTACATTTATAGAGCAATTTATAAATTAATTTATAATTCAATAATCCTTCCAGGGATCACACAAAGTGTAAGTTTTTGAAATATATGTTATTGTCTTCATTTTCTTTATACAAATATGAAGCATAAAATAATTAAGTTACTTGCTAAAATCACACTTTATTATACGCCCTATCCTAACTCAATCTTGGTTCTACTACTGAAAACAATGTTCTTTTTTCAATATCTCTTCATTTACTTTCTCACCTAACTCTGTGGCTCTTGCAAAGTAGATCCATTACAATATCATGATAGATGAATAAGTCAATGATCCTAATAAACAAAGCAAGACCACCACTCCATGGCACACATTTCTAAAAAGATATCTACTACCTTTCTCCTTTTATCCACGAAACAAATTGAGTAGGTGCTAAGACCGAATTTTCTAGGTTTTGTTTGGGAATAAAATGGTAAATAGGAATAGAAGCTTCTTGTATGTAACAATGATTTAATTACAATGAAAAATATATACTAAAATATAGAAGTATATTCCTTTGATACTGAATCATCTACCATGCCCAGGTGGATAACTGTACTAAAAGAAGAGATAAATTTAACAAATAAAGGGGAAAGTCTGGACTAATATCAGAAGAATGATGTGAATCTCCCAGTTTCTAAATTGACTTTAAGACAAGAAGTACTATCAGTACTTAGTGTGGGAGGCAATTAGAGTTCTGTCTCACACCAGAGATGTGTGTATAGCAGTCATGGGTTTGGCTAATGATGGTCTTCAGAAGAACACATATAACAAAAGCAGAGATTACTGTTTAAGGAGTTCAGATTGGTGTTACACTTTGACCCCAGGAAATCAGTGTCCTACTGCATAAATTTCTTGCAATTCCACATACTTCAAAAACATGTTTTTGATAATTCATTTTATCAACAGTATTTTTGAGTCTACCATTTACCACTACTGTTCTAAGCACTTAAGATAGTAATCAAAACAGAAAAAGTAAAATCTCCTTCTCCCAGAGTTTAGAATATAATAGAATAAGGTAGATAATAGGAAAATAACAGAAGATATTGTACAAGAAAAAATTCTGTGAATACAAATAAGTTGGTCAGGGGAGAGGCCTGCACTTTTAATATGATGACCAGGGAAGGTCTCACTGAAATAATGACATTTGTGCTCCTGGTCATTTTAAGTAAGGCCTGTTTGATATAAGAAGCCTTTGTCGTATTTGAGCAGAGAGGCATTCTTTGAGAGGGGCTTCATTTAGATCAGGGTAGTTAACAGTAGAGATGATATAAATCAGCTGGATTATGAATACCTTGTGAAGATAATCACCTATCTTCATATCATATATGAAAAGTGAGAGTGAGTGAAGTATTCTGGAGACCATCAGGAATTTAACCAGAGTGACTAAAAGGACGAAATTGCAAGAAAAACTATTTAGGTGAGACTCATACACATATAGAGGGTAAAACTATACTGCTGAAATGGATATAGTATGGAAAATGAACAAAACTTCATTAAAATATAAAAATAGTTACATGCAAGTTTATATCAAATGGTCTGCACAGTGCCTTGCAGATTATTAATACTTATTGAGATTATTAAGTTATTATTTTACCATATAACTACAATCCTTAAAGTGAAAAGCAGCTCAGGGGTTTTTGTAGTTAACTTCTTGTAGGTAAGACCTTTATAAGAAAATTCAATTTCACAGGAAGTTTAAGAGAAAAATAAGTAAATTATTTATGTGAATACACTTGGCAAAGTGCATGATGAGACCGTGTATGACATAACTAATAATATGAATATGATACTACAGGTTCATGTTACATTTTTACACCCCACGCAGACTCTGCAGTTGCTACACCATTATGTTCATTATATTGAAGAGCAAAGTCAGTCCGAGTGCCAACTTTGAACTCACCTTCATAGTGTTTGCCTTTGGCAGCCCACACACTCTTCTCAAGCCCACGATGAGATGAGCACAACTTTTGCAAGCCTGTGAGAGGAATAACAACAACAACAAAAAAAAGCTTAGAAACTCAGTAGACCAGAAAAAGAGTAGAAAATTATCATGAAAAAAAGAGCTTTTCACGTTGACTGTAGCTGCTGTAAAACTACTACTTAGTGTAGGTCAAATCAGTTATAAAGAAGTGTGTAGGAAGACACAACTTTCAGTAAATTGCATTAGAAACTAAGCAGGTGGGTAGGTTCTGTTTATTGTTATGCAAGCTGATTTAACTGTCATCTTTGAAAGAGCTTAGAATGGTTAGATTTTCCAATTATATTTTCTCTGAGTAAAATACTTTTTTAGTATTCTGCCTCTTAAACCTAAAAAGCCTTATTTTTGCCTTTGCTCTCCTGCTCTTCTTTGAAACCATGCTAAAACATCAGAAGTCCTTGACCATGACCTCTACTTCCTTGCCTCTGGAATTTAGCTCTGTAACCTAAAACACTGTTTTACGTAAAATCAGGTAAAGTCTATTCCAGTAAGATTCACCTCTTAACTCACTTTGAAGACAATTTTCTAAGGGACACTTCCATTTAGAACGATTAATTCCTTTTATTAATTATTCTATTTTAATTGACATAAAATTGCATTATAACATTATTATTTCATCACTGAGAACTCACATGTACGTAAACTACACTAAGGTGAAATCTAAAAGTCCAATCTCTAGAGCCTCCCTGGTGGCATGTGGGTTGAGGATAGCTTTGTGAAGCATCTGTGGTACAGCAGCAGGAGTTTGATCACCGGGGCAGGGAGGGGACTCACATAGCACAGCAGACCTCTTCTCCCTTGCCCCCTGTGCCCCTCAGCAGTGTTTTCCAGTCCATCTGCCTGTTCTGCTCCCCACTCTGTCTCTGGTGAATCCTCTCACCTCTTGTGACTCTGGCCTGTACCCCAGCTCTTGCATGCATAAATAAAATCTTTTTTTTTTTTTTTAAAGTTCAATCTATCCTTCATGTACCATTGTCCTCTTTTACCCAAAATGTTATTTTTATTTTATTTGTGTGATTTACTCTAATTACTACATTTATTTATTTCCTTACATCATTGTTATATTTGGACAGTATTTGAGTCCTCCCCTTAGGTATAGTCCCTATAGTTCTCCCAACACCATATTCTCTATGATACATCACCACAGTCCCTTGTGTCCTTCTCTCCCTTGTTTTAACCCTTCTCCATCTCTCTGTACTGCTATCTGCCCAAGACCTATGGTCAGCTTACAAATTTGTCTTTTTCCTGACCCTTGTTCAGCTTCTTTATAGTCTACATATATACACAGTGTTAGAAATCTTATAACTGAAAGAGGGGAGACCTGTCAATGTTGCTCACAACTACTCACTGATTCTATAAACAATGATCTCCAAACGAGAACAAGTCATACACCATCAGGGCTGAAATATAACCTTTGATTGTTTTGTCTTGATTAGCCTCAAAGTTGTTCATATGTGATAATGTGGGATTTTTTGGTGTGCTTGTCAAAGAACCAATGAGTCATAATAATGAATCAGTTAAGAATAAAAGAGAACCGTGACTAACAACTGTATGGCCTTGGGGAGTTCACTTTTCCTTAGTTTCTGTCCCTGTAAAATGAAGGGATAGAGTGGATAATGTAAAGTCCTGAAAAAAGATTATTTACTAAATTTTTGAACTGGGATAATGTATTTTTAATCAAATCTTCTATAACCTGAGTTTTCATATAGTTGTAATATAGTTGTGGATATAGGTATGGGATATGTAATATGATATGGGATATGTAATATGTAATATGATAAAACATTAAGTATTAGATTTTTAAGTGAAATAGATTTTCTAAAAAAGAACATTTGTGGGAGGTTTAGAGACAAATATAGATGTGCCATGTGGGGAAATAAATACAAAACTTTATGAAACACAAGGTGGCAAAAGCTCTGCATCTAAGGCAAGAAACTTTAGGAGATGGGGAAAGAATTTTAGAAGGTTGTTTAGCTCAAAGAAGAAATACATGTTTGAATGAATGTGTATATGTGGTATGTGTTGTAGTCAATTGTTAGACAGAGGTATAAAGATCACTACAGAAAGTAAAGGCGTTCTGAACCACCCAGGAAAGAAGGCCACAAAAGTGGCTATTTTGTTTGTTGTTAGGTGAGTTGACCAACTGTCCACAGCAACCCCAGGTCTCAGTAATTACCCCAATGGCAGTAGAATCAAGCACATCACCATGCTACCAGAAATTTCACACTTTAGGAGAACCAAATAGGTATATATTGGAACACAGTCTCTGATTAAAATCCAGTAAAATTAAATATTAATTATACAATTTAATCTGAAGGGTGTGATCCTAAACCTCTAAGTAGTACACAATGTTGCAATGCTACTTCAATTAAAAAATCAACAACTCTTGGCCTCCCCCGGTGGCACAAGAGGTTTAGTCTCAGCACTATGAAGCTATCTGCAGCCACTGCAGCACCAGTTCAGTCCCCATCCAGCTAGCCAGGGAGCTGACCCACATGGCGCAGCTGACCTCTCCTGTCTCGCCCTCTGCTCCCCTCAGCAATGTATTTCAGTCTGTCCACCTGTTTGGCTCCCCACTCTGTCTCTGGTGGGTCCTCTCACCCCCAACACCTCTGGCCTGTATCCCAGTTCTTGTATACATAAATAAATCTTCAAAAATAATCAATAACTGAAAGAAATCAAGATAATTGCAGAGTGCAGTAAGTCAACATATATAAGGATATTAAAAATGAGCATGAAATATTACTATTAACTAATACAAATTAAAACAAAAGTTCTATCAGATTGCTAACATTTCCAAAATCATTTGATAGCAGCCAAGGTTGATAATGCAGAGAAATCTGTGCTGTCATATACTGTTGATAGGACTTTCAACTGGAAAATTCCTTTCAGGGTGTCTGAGAGTAAATTAAAAACTTAAGAACACACATTCATTTTAAACCAACCATCCCACTTCTGAGAATCTCTTTTACTGAAATTCAAGCACAAAGACAAAAGATAGTTACACAGTATTTATTGCCAGAATGTACACAACAGTGACAAACTAAAACCAAAAATTTGTATGTTAAAAATATATAGTCACATGAAGACATCAGAATGAATGAGGTGAATTTACATGTAATTTATATAAAATGATATAATATTTGTAAGTGAAAAATGAAGTTCAAAACTGTTATATTATGACCCCTTAGTTATAATCCATCCTCTTGTATATATTTATTTATATTATGTAAGTTGGGAAAACTAGGGAGTGTATACATGAACCGAAATAGTGTTTTCTAAGGCTGGCTTTGGGAGGTAATGGGGGAAATTATATTTTGTTAAATACATATAGTCATCTATATGAAAATGTAACTTTATAGTAAGTATTTGCCTTATGGGAACATTAATTTTGAATAAAAAAAACATGGGTATCTAATCTAATGGGCAACTAATGGGTAAGAGAGGAATGTTGCAATGTTGCTCATTAGTCACTATTATTATAAATGAATCCTAAACATTAAAGCAATATATAGAGATTAATATACACTGGCTATTGATGCATGTACTGTCAGACATTTTAAAAGATAATTTTAATTCACTAAAAATGTCTAAATAGTAGTCTGTTTTATTCTAAAAGCAAACAATATGAAAAATTATACAAATACTAAAAGTATTAGTACTAGTAAATAAGAAAAAAATATGGCATTAATCAACTAACATGCTACAAAAAGCTAAAATGCATAATATTTAATATCTGTGAGGGTTTGATCATAAGGCAATTTATATATATTGGTAGTGGTAATTTTGGTTTCATCACAAATTCATATGTAAATAACTTATATGTTCAACAAAAACTGAGCGTATTAGAAAATATTAAAGTTGCTAATCTCCAAGTAACATTTTCAAATTGATTTTTTTTCCTTCTCTGGACTTTAAATATATTCCAGCACTGTGTGCTTTATATGTATTACGCCTATAGCAAGACAAATACAAAGAGAATTTTGAAAGCTGCATTTATTTAAGGTCCTTAGCTTATTCTTTGGAAGTATTTTGACTTATGATTTTTTTTTTAAATTGACTTTTGGACTTTAATAAGCCCCTATATGAAAGGAGCCTGTCTCCTCACTTCTCCAAAGATCAAGGCAAAATTCAGTTTACATATGAGGAATTATGTGAGGTAGCAACCATGTAATCACTGGCAGACTGGGTGGGTCTTGGCAGGTGCCTCCAAAGCCTCTGCCCAGTACCTGCTGCTTATCAGGGGATGAATCACCAGTCTCTCTCCTGCTTTGTAATTTGTGATATTAATCACTCTCTACCGCTTTTAACCATGACAAATTTCCAAATTGATATGGGCTTATCTAAATTATGGGGCTTAGAAATGAGTTAAGAAGACAAAGTTTTATCACAATGTCACCTTGAGTCTACTTCTTTCCTTTGAGACTATACTAATAGGGAAAAAAATAAGTCAACATTACAATGTATTTTATCAACTTTGCAATTATATATGCATAAGCATCTTCTGCCTGAACCTTTCATTCATTACATGGTAGCTACAAACCCACGTATTTCCACAGTTTCCTAGCAGATTCCCTTTCTTCTCATGCTTATAAAAATCATAGAGGCAGAATAAATATTAGATTTTCGTCTAGTGATTTTAAAATTGCAGTCTTTGCAACACTTGGAATCTGTCAGCTATCTTAAAGAAACTTAAGAAGGTGGGAGGGTGTTGAAAGATGGACTAACTGCACCACTCTAGCTGATTTATGTTTTTAAAAATTTCACTTTCATTTCTCATAGCCTGAATGCTGCCCCTTTAAAAATATTTCAGTCATGTACCATATCCATTTTCCTCATTTCATAGGTTAAGAAACGAACATACAAGTATGTTCAGTTACTTAATCAAGGTTAAGAGATCAGGCAAAAATCCAGGTACCTAGATTTTTATTACAAGTGACAATTAGAAAATTAAGGACAATTGTAGCCTAGTGTAAATCCAGATTTCCACTGAGATGTTATAGCTTATGAAACTAACATCACAAACAGGCAATTAAATAGAGGTAACCAGGCAACAGTTGTGCCATTTTCCTAACAATAATAAGAGAGAGACTGTGCAGGGATAAGGTTACTTTTGCTTCATCAGAGCTGTTGCATATTTAGAAGAAGAGCGGTTGAGCATTTGCTGGGAATTAGCATAGACCTTTTCCCTTACACCTGTTCTGCAGATGAATATAATGAAAACTCTCAGTAGTTTGTTCCTACAAGACTGCCAAAATCTGAGCAAGGAACACCCTCTGGTCATTTCATAAGATAAGACAGAGTCTGATCTATGATCTGGCTCTAAAGAAAACAAATAAGGTGAAGTTTGATGGGAAATTCTATGAGTGGAAAAGTAAGGAACTCTAAGTATACAGTGGGACAATTCCTTTTCCCTTCTTCAAAATAGTTGACTTGTGCATAGTGTGTGACAGTGATCTGGTTTCTGCATGTGGCTGTCCCATTTTCCCAGAACCATTTATTAAAGAGGCTCCCTTTGTTCCAATGTATGCTTTTGATTCTTTTGTCAAAGATTAACTGTCTGAAATGTTTTATTTATATGTATATGTAAAAATATTTTAATTTTTGAACATCACATTTATAATATTTAGCTATACATTTTAATGATTACTTTGATGGGGAAAATAAAATGCACTCTTCTCAAAAATTATATTTATTTTTAGATATCTGAATAGTTATCGCTCAAATATACTTTCTAATATTAATGCACTAAAATATATATTTCTTTAAGTAGTACTTTGATGTCACAATTTTATCTTACTGCTTACTTATCTTACCAAATTTTCCATTTTGTGAGACTATTTCTGTCAGAATTTTGAATTATATTAAACTTGAGTTTGCTATTCAAACATGTTAAGCATAAACATCTTTATCTTTTTTCAATTTTTATTTCTTTGTTTTGCTTCACAATGTAAGTGTAAAGCCCTAAAAAATCTACTTAAATGATATAATTGTTTTGAGAAAATCCCTTATCAGAAAAAAAAATTGATCTGCAAAAACGCTACATATCCATTTGGATAGAAGGTAAAGTTACTTACTTAATAAGAATATGGAGAAGTTCTAATAAAGAGTCCACCTAAATTTCTTAAGAAAAATCCAAGTCTGTAGGTGTGCTTACATTAAAATGGGAGGAGGAAGAAGGTATTTGTAACATAGATAGAAACCATTAGGTGCAATTATTTTAGCAGCAATGTGAACATCATAAATAGGTGTATGTCCAGGTAAATGTTTGCAAAATGCTCACACACAGACTTATAAATTTAGTAAAAGTACATGACAGAAACACATCCCCTTTCTCTAGTTATGTATAATTGTGTCTCTGGGTTCCATGCTGCTTCATCATGTGCTGCTTTACCTGTCCTATTTCAGTGACTGTTATCGTCACTGCATGCTAGCAACAAAATTGAGGTGTGTTAGCATGAAAATATACCTTTACCATATATTAAAAGAGTGATAAATAATTTCATTTGAATATCAATGTGTTGGCAAACAATGCCCTAACATTTGAGTTGGACATTCCTAGAATATTCAGTCTCTGGAGCTGCCATAGTAGTGCCCTGCTTTTGCTATTTTAGCATACGCCTTCCTGAATTTTCCTGTCAGCATTTGCATGTCTCTTCTTGAAGGGTTTCTCTCACCATCTGTGCCTGTTCATATGAAAGACAAGCTAGGAGTTCTATGAATTACATTTCCTTGGAATATCCCTCAACCAGTGAGTAATAGGCATTAGTAAATTGGGTATGAATCTGAAGTTATGTGTTATGCCATTTCTAAATCACAGGGGATTTCGAACAGAATTAAGCTACTGACAGCCTCAAAGGTAACTCAGTCACTTTATTGGCTTCTTCTGTTCCATGTTTTTACATACGCATTTCTCTGCCCTCCTTTCATGGAATCATCTTCCAAATAAATTATAAAAATAATAACCTGCCTGGGAAGTTCACTAATCTGTCTCTCAAAAACATGTGACCATGTTTTCGTAAGCGCCAAGATCTAGATAAATAAGCCACTAAGTCTTGACCTCATTTGAAGTAGAAATAACACATTTTTGCTATATTAAAACAGATCAAGACAGAAAGCCAACAACTAATCACTTCTTCAAAAACCAATGCTCCAGGCACCATCCAAGTGTAGATTTAGCCCTGACATCACAGAACTTACTAACCAATTTAGATGGCTTAAGGAAGCACCCATTCAGGATATCGATCATGAGTTACCATTTCATATACAAATGATATATTACTAACCTCTCATGCTCAGCTGCCATTGCTTATAGACATTAATTTAATGCATTCATTCTTTTCAATAATAGCTAAATTACTATTGTGCTACAGTACAGCTAATACATTTTTGGGGTTACTGAAATAATAACCTAATAATTCTGTAGGATCAAATTCTTTTTAACCCATGCTGCACCTAGTCAATGACAAAATTGTCTTTAATATTTATATCTGACTCTTTCACTCTCCTATCATGTTTAAGACAGACCTTGTTTAGTTTTTTTGTTTGTTTGTTTGCCCTGCCATGTCTGGGGTAATGTTTCTGGTCTTGGAGTTCTGTATCTCTCAGTATCTCAACATGTCCAAGTAGTTGGGAGTGTGGAAATAAAATTGTCACATAAATACAATGAGGGAAGGGGAAACAACAACAAAAAAAGGTGGAAAGTGAAAACTTCTTTCACTGGGCAGGGGACCAAATAAGAGACAAATAGATGTATGCATGTTGATAGGTAGTTTGTTTTAAAACGCATGAAACCAAAGGGTCAGATAAAGACAAGCTAAAAATCTAAACTTTAAATCTCTGAAAGCATTTGTAAGGATGTTTAGCAAATGGAAACAAATTCAAGAAAAATATAGTGAACCTCATTAACAACAATGAGAGTATGTGTGTGGCATCTGAACCAAGACCACACCCTCTTCAGCAGGGTGAAACAAAACAAAGCAAAGCAAAACAAAACTCAATGTGGTGGAAACTCTACACCAAGCAGGTGCAGCCAATAACTCAGGGCTGACTGCAAACACCCCCCAGTCTAGAGCTACCGTATAGCTCTCTGGAAGGACAGACTACCAAAATGGTTCCTCCTAAATTTTATGTTGGGGGAAAAAATATATTCTAGGCAAGAAACTGATAGAGAATTCCACCCAGTAGTTACGCCTCATCCAAAGCTCAAGGGTTTTGGTGCAGTGACTGGGGGTGATGGGAAAGGGCTTGATAGAACAGAATTAAGCAGCAATGACAGACGATGAATTCCGAAGGACATATTCCCTGCACATAGGCCATAAAAATAATTTTAAAGGTTAAAATACTTCTTCACTTAATTCTCCACTGACTTCTATTGAAATTAGGAAATAATTGCTGATGATGAATCACAAAGACTTACTCATGATTGCCTCTCTGATTTCATCTCCCACTACTATCCACTACTAAGCTGTACCCATATGACCTTTCTGGTATCTCTGGAGCACATTAGTCCATTCCTTTCCCAGAGTCATTGTTCTTGTTGTGCCATGTACCTAGAATGTTCTAGTTCTTCACTGAACAACTCTCTCTCATTAACCAGTTGTTTAATTATTTCCTCTTCAAAAGAGGCTTTCACTAACCAACCTCAATAAAATAGCTCCTTCCCAGTTAATACTCTTTTATGCCTTAAAGCTGCTTTACTTCCTTTGTAGCATTTATCGACATGTAAAATGATCTTATATATTGGTTACTTATTTATTTGTCCCCTGTTAAAATGTAGCATCTCCAGAAAGAGACCTAACATATATATATGTCTCACCACTATATTCCTAAGGCTTGATGCATTGCCTGATAGATAATAGACACACTGAAGTTGTTGAATGAATGCAATGTGAAACAGGATAAAGTAATTCTATTTAGAATCTAGTATCTGAGTTTTTAATTATTAAACTTTGGCTAGAATGCAATTTATCAGGAAAAAATGTGCTAAGTTGCAATAAACTTGATGGCTGTATACTGGGATTAACCCCCTTCCCAGAGTTTCTTAGTTCATATTTGCAAGTAAAAAGTTATTGTAGATTAATTCATAACATCATTAATTTCTTCACTTTAGAAACACCAGTGTTGATTATTTATATTTCGCAAAGCCACATTGCTCTCTCCTCTGTAAAACTGCTTTCTGGGCATGGTACAGCCCTAAAAAGGGCCTTGTCTTCCAGAAATGAGTTGTTCTCATTGTTCCAGGCACATACTGGCCAGTGAAACTGACCTGAAACTGGAAGGAGGCCAGAGGCCAGGCAAGTATACCTATTTACCCCACCTGAGTTTGTGTTCTTCATTACTGAAGCTAGAATAAATTATTCTGGGTCTATTTAAAAAATGAACAGCTAGGCATCTCCTTCCCACCCATAAACAGAAATATGAAAATTGAAGAGGCCAGACTTCTATTTCTTCCTATAGGTACCTTCCTAGAATCTTCTCTAACTAATAGAAAATTCACTTCTATCTTTCACATGGTCCATGTGTGTCTTTCTGAACAGCCAACTCTCAAATATCAGTGATAATACATAACTGCCAAGTAAACTTGTACTTATTTATCTTAAAGGCTAGTTAGGAAAGAAAGCGGTGATGGTTTCCTCTCAAAACTGACTATCCTGGAGCCTTTCTGGTGGCACAAGGAGTTAAGCACTGTACTATGAAGCACCTGCAGCCACTGCAACATGAGTTCAATCCCCAGCCAGGGAGGTGACCCACATGGGGCAACAGACCTTTCCTGCTTTGCCCTTTGCTCCTCTCAGCAGTGCATTTCAGTCAATCTGTCTGTTCAGTTTCCCACTCTGTCTCTGGTGAGTCCTCTCACCCACCATGCCTCTGGCCTGTATGTTCTTGTATGCATAAATTAACCTTTAAAAAAACCAAACAAACTGACTATCCTATCATACATGTTTCTGTCCAATCCACAAGGAGTCTATTATCAACCTCCTTCTCAGGTCACTTCTGCCTCTGTTCCCTTTCCTTGGGCACCTACCAAAGAGTTTTATTCCAAACTTGTATAAAACAGTAGTTAGGAGCATACCTGCTGTCTGGGTTTCAACAATTACTAACTGTGTGACTCTGGGAAAGCTGCTTAACTCCTCTGTGCCTTAATTCTTCATCAGTAAATGATAGAATAATAATACCTATAATATATGGCTGCCATGAACATAATAGGGTCATAGTTAAGACCACGGACTCTGAAACTAGAATATCAGGATTCAGTGCCTAGTCCTCCTGCTAACTCTATGACCTTGAATGAATTATTTGACACTTCCATTTCTTAATCTCTAAAAGGGGGATGATCATGTATCTTAGTGGGAAATTTTAAGTAGTGACTGTGTGAATGAATGTAAAACACATAGGACACTACCTAGCACACACTAATCATTCAGTAAAAATTGCCTACCATAATTTGGAGAACCAAATTGGAATATTTAAAGGAATATTTAAAGCATATTTAGTAGTTGTGTGTTAAATATTCTGCGAGGTAATCAAGGTGCAATGATGGTCAGGACAGACTGGACCCTGCGCTGGTGGTGCTCACAGTCTAGCCTAGCAGCACACATTGGAACTCAGTGCACTCAACTGCCTCTTGCCCTGCGGTTTCCGATTTCACAGAAAAACCTCAAATATTCGTAGATCTAACTTACCTGCTATAGCTAGTGAACTGACGATTATGTTGGTAACATAAAGGCAAACTCATTAAATATTTAGTCATTTATAACACTGTTCTTTCCTGCTGAAAATCTGATTGCTGACCCACGTTTCCTGAAGACAACATAAATAGAGAATCTTTGTAGTTCTGGAGCAAAACTAAAGAGTCTCTGAACATGGGCTGAGATGTATGTCAGCCATCCAGAAGCTTCTACACAAGCAACAACTGGTATCACCAGGAAGCAGAAAGAGCTTTGGCATTTTTAGATGCTCTGTGTCTGTCATGTGAGGAAAGTCCACTATATTACCTGGTATCCTTGCTGAGGAGTTGTAGCGGCAGGAAAGGTGGGCACAGGAGTAAGGTTCAGGATGGTTCTGGGCAGATGGGTCAGGGGAGGAGAGTCTTGGAGCCCTCAGTGGCTTTTCATGCTTTATTTAGTAGAGGTGGCCAGGTACATGGCAGGCAGGGGTGCTGGGGGGCCGGAGGCTGGCAGGCCTCCCAGCCCCCAGCATATCTCACCCTCTCGGCTGCTTCTTCTCTCTCTCTGCTGCTGCTGCTCCTGCTCCTTCGTCCTGTCAGTTCTCTCGGTTCTGTCGGTCGGCCGGTCGGTCCTCACAGTTCTGTTGTCCTCATGACGCCGCCCATTTATGCCTGTGTCCCAACTCAGGTGCGCCCACTTGTGCATGCCCACCCTGGAATGCTCGTAGCACCACAGGTGTCCATCATCACAGTGGTAGGAGGGTGGAAATACCTGATCATTCTTTACCCTACAGGAGTATGTTACTAGCAATAGCACCATCCTCTGAGACTCTCAGGCTTCACCCAGACCTTCTGAATCATTTTAGCAAGATTCCAAGGTGATTTCTATGACGTAAAGATTTGGGGATCACTGTACGAGAGCATATTTTCAGAACTGACTACAGATTGCAATTACCTGAAAAACTGAAAACCAATGACTAGTGCTTGTGCTTCACCCTCAGCAATTTGGATTTAATTGGTATGGATTATTATAACATTTGGTAACAATTGGTAGGCCACTAACATTTTCCCAAAGGATTTCAGCATGCGGACAGAATTCAGAAATTCTGAGCTCAATACTAACATGTCCTAGGTCTTTATATCAAAACACAGTGACTTCTTCCACATGCTCTGCAAAGAAAATGGTAAGCTATATCAAATATACACTTCTGTGGTCAAAAAGTTATCCCCCCACCCCAGTTTTTATTATCGCATGCTGATTTCAAAATCTCACCCGACCCCTCAGACTATTTCTTCCATTTCTATTTCAGAATAGGGAATTCTGACCTGCTTATTTTTAGGTGGCAAACAAGTCGATTCTCCAGGCTACAGAGCTAATACCCATCTGTTAGGATGGATCAGCGCCGATTCAAGAGGTGGTATTTGCCACTTTATCTCACGTCAGGATATAAGAAGTGAAATCCAAGGGCCTTTCAGAGCTCACACCACCTGACGTTTCAGATGCCCAGGAGGAGGTAATCCCAAATTAGAAAGACAGGCTGCGGTGGAAAGGCCCTCATTCTGGGACCTGAAGGCCAGTACTTGGGTGACGCCTTTATCTCACTCATCTTGGCCCAGTGACTGCTGCTACGCTGGTGTCACTGCCCTCACGCAGCATTTCATGATTCAGCACATGACAAAAGGGAGGGGCATCTGGGGTTGCCTGTCTACCTTGTATCTGAATTCAAAACTTTAGCACTAATGGAAATCATCAAATAAGGTTCTGTAGATAAAGTATAAATAAAGTGTCTAGCAGATCAACAGGTACTCAGGTGGTTGCTATTACTTTTGCTGTTATTCTTTTGTATGGTGTAGGGTCAGAGAACAATCAGGTCTTTCCACCCTCCCACCACTGTGATGATGGCCACCTGCGGTGCTGCGAGCATTCCTTGGTGGGCATGCACAAGTAAGCACACCTGAGTTTGACATGGGCATAAATGGGCGGCGTCATGAGGACGCCAGAACCAACAGGACTGACAGTACTGATGAGCAGCAGCAGTAGAAAGCAGCTGAGAGGGTGAGATGCACCAGGGGCTGAGAGGTCTGCCAGCTTCCCGGCCCCCCTGGTACCCATGCCTGCCATGTACCTGGCCACCTCTACTAATAAAAAAGTGTAAAAGCCACCGAGGGCTCCAAGACTCCCTTCCTTGACCCGTCTGCCCAGAACCATCCCGAAACTTGCTCCAGTGCCACCCTTTCCTGCCTCTACATATGACTATGCATATTTGTTTTATTAAGTTGAGGATATTTACACTGAATCACTCAAATGATCCTAAAACTTCCTCTGATAGAAAAATATTAATATTTGTATATATTTGATATTCATATTATATTGAATATCAAATTGAAATATTTGATATTTAGAAGCATATGACAGTCTAGCAAAGCCATATTTGGGGGTCATGTTGCCAAGATAAACTTTAATTGTTAAATATATATTAAATATTCACTTAAAAAAGATAGCATAGTGAATGAGACAGAACGAGTATGGTATTAAATATCTTACTGTAATTATCATAATTTCCATTAAATTTTATGAAGAGTCTCACTTGCAAAACTAGTTTTAAACTATTTCCTCTCTACAGTTTAAATTACATGCTTTGTTTCCAGTTATGTAAATAATAATTTTCTATTTTACTTCTTTATGTCTTCTTGTCTTTCCAAATGGTTTTTGATTAACATTACAGACTCTTAGGTAAAATGTGAAAACAAATTTCTAACGATAACAAACCTTGATTAAGTCTGTGTGTGACTAAGTGGATAGTAATTTCATCAGTTACTAGAAAAAGTATAAAGTGAAAATGAAACGCTTGGTGGTGGCTCCCTCTAGTGGAAATCCTAAGCAGGGCGGTTCTTACAGAAACGTTTTTATAGTCATGGGCTTGAATACCACGTTAGAATCTAACCAGGCCATATATCCAAACACTTAGTGGGAGGAAGGAAGATCAGTATTCAAAAGGTGAATTTCTTAAGGTGCATTTATATGAAAAAAAGTTAAATATATTCTTCCACTTCTGAACTATAGGTTAGCAGTGAAGTGAAAATTCGCTATCCATGTTCATAAATAATAAGAAAGCACTCACTTCACATGATTGTTTTAAGGATTAAATGAAATCTGTGTTTTTCCCAGTCTTTCTCAACATCTGTATCAATGCGCAGCACCAGGAAATTAAGTTTGGATCCTCTTTCTCCCGTACTTTGCCTCACATTCAACACATCAGCAATTATATTTATTTCATGCTGCCCTGTTCCATCTGCAATCCATTATGTGATGCAAACAACCATGACTTGTTGCCCAGCCCCCTAACTGCCCTTCCCATTTCCCTCAATTGTTTTCACATGATCCATGTCATGGCAATGATTAGAGGGAAGTTTTGTTATGTCTGAGATCAACTCCTTAAATCTTTCCCATTGCCCTTGGAACTAGCCCTCTCCTGACCTGTAAGGCCACCACAATCTGGAACTCTCTGTGCCCGCAAAATTGCATCACACCACTCACCCAAACACTGATTTTTCTTTCAGTTGCTCTTAAAAAGTCTGGAATTGGGTTTTCCTGGTGGCGCAAGGAGTAAGTCTCAGCACTATCAAGCTATGGCCAGCCACTGCAGCATGAGTTCCATTCCCCACATGGGGCAACACAATTCTCCTCAGCAGCCTGCCTCAGTTGATCTGCCTGTTCTGCTCCCCACTCTGTCTCTGGTGAATCCTCTCATACCTTTGCATTGGCCTACACCCCAGTTATGTATGGATAAATAAATAAAAATAAATCTTTAAAAAATAAAGTCTGGAATTTTAAGTCTACTCTCTTGCTGTAGGCTGATTCCACCTTTTGATTGCCAACTCCTCATTTTTCTTATCTGTTTCTGTCTCACCGCTCAGGTATAAGTTTGAATAATACTTTAAGATTTCTATCATTAAATTTACTCTATTTTTAAGTTTTCTTTCCTATAACACACTGTTTGACGTGCCAGGAACTCATTACAATTTGCAGTTTGTTAGTCGTTTACTATTTGTTTTCCTCATTAAAATATAAGGTCCAGATTTGTTTTGCTGGCAACTAGATTCCAAGTATCCTGAAAAAATTGGTTATTCTAAGTATTTATTGAATAGGTAGATTTATAGATGGATTGATTTTTATAAAACACTTGCACAGATTGGGGGGAGTAAGCCCTAAAATGCCAATCCATTTTCCAGGAAAAATGGTGGGCTCTATTAGGTTTCAGATATAATAACACATATAGATTACTTTTTATAATATAGTAGTTGTTAAGTGCTTTAAGTAATTAAACAAAGATATGGGGCTTCTACCCAATCTTACAGAGCAGCCCTAAGTTCTAGGATCCCTCATTTCCCCTGGAAATTCTAAGACAAAGAAGGATCCAGCAATGTGCTCACAGTGTTACAGTCATACAATTTTTTTTTAACTTTGTAAGTTATGCTACAAAGTGACATCAATTCAAAGAGGAGTCACAAGATTCCTGCATGAAAAAAAGATGCAAAATACAATAACATAATAGTTACATGTAAAGGAAAATTAAAAGATTTATATTAATCAAGAGATATATGAGATCTATAAAACTTTATATGCTAATAACAAGTTGTGAAACAATTTTATTAAATTATTTTTTACTGAGCTAATGTTGGTTTACCACTCTACTTATTTTCAGTATATAGGTTCAGATGTATATTACCACACCACATCTACTACCAAAGCACAAATAATCCTCCATTATGGCCCACTGGGTCTCCTATACCCCTCTTGATTCCTGCTCCCTTCTTCCCCCTCTCACAGGCTCAATTCTGCAATTTATCAAGGGTTCCTTTTAGTTTAGTTTTTATGGGCACTCACTTTCTTTATATTTCACATATGAGTGAAGTTATCCAATATTTGTTTTTCTCCTTCTAACGTATTTTACCTACTAGCATAACCTCCTCTAGCTCCATCCATGTTGTCACAAATGGCAAGATCCATCTTTCTCGCAGCTGCATAGTATTTTGTTATGTATATATGCCACATCTTCTTAATCTATTCATCTGTACTTGGGTATTTTGGTCCATAATTAGTCTATATTAAGTAGCACCGCAATAAACAGGAATGTATATCCTTATAACTAGTGTTTCTGCATTTTTCAGGTAGATCACTAGGAGTGAAGTTGCTGGATCATATGGCAAACTTATTTACAATATTCTGAATAACATCTATATTGTTTTCTATAGAGACTGGACTACTCTATATTTTCGCCAAAAATTTATAGAGGTTCCTTTTTGGGAGTTTCCTCTACCTGTTCACCAGCACTTGTTAATAAACAACATTTTTTTAAAAATAATAATTTTTTTAATCATTTCAAAAGAAGCAACATATAGAAAATATAAAAATGCATTCAAGCAGCGATTCAAAGATCATGATGTGGAAAACTAATTATGGAGCTGTTTACTCAGGTTTTTTTATTTTATAATGTTTGTTTTAATGCTGTAACATAAAAATTAGAGACTGTTTTAATTTTCTTATTTACTCACTAATTCTATATATGAATTTGTACTCTTTTCCTTCAAAAGTTCCCCAAACTAAATACTATTCAGGCTTTATGAAACTTGAAATTTCTTCCAATGCTTAGTATAACTGCTACAGGATAAATACAGTTTTAAACTGGATAGATTAAATCTATATTCTTTTCATTTTTTTATCATCATAACAAATCTTAAATGCCACAAAGTGATATGCACAACACTGGCAATAACATTACATTTCTTAATTAAAATATTTTATCTATTTCAGAAAACAATCAATACAAATAATAAGATTTCTTTAAAAGGGCAGAAGAAGTGGGAAAAGAGAAAACATAATTAGGAAGAGATGGATCTTAAAGAATATGGATCTTAAAGAAATGAATATGCAGAATGCCAGCAATGGATTCCTCTGGCTTTATTAGAAGTTGGTGACAGGTTTGTCTCTGAGTTTCTTAACAACCAACAAAAAGAGATAAACTCAGGCCACAGGAGTCAAATAACCTATTAAAACAAAAATAACAAGAAACCAAAAACCCATTTGCAAATAGATTCTTGGCCTTAGATATGTTTTTGGTAAGTATGTAGAATCAGGATACACCAAGATGATAAGGACAGCTTTACGAAATATGTTTTCAATTGAAAACCAGGGATTTTGAGCTTTTTTTGTCCAACACTCTGCAATGCAGGCTGAAGGCATAATAGCAAAGCCAAGTTCAGGAAAAATGTGTTCTACTGACAGTTCAAATTATGGAGCCCCAAACTCTGCTTCACAGTTCCCTGCCACTACTATTAATTCTAAAACAGAGCAGACAGTGTGTAGGGACAGAGAAATGGGTTTCAAGTATTTCCTTGACATGGGGTAGGGAAGGGAGGGAAGGAATTATGGCTCCCCAGTGATGCCATCACTGATGGGCTGTTTCAAGATGCACAGGAGTAGGCTGCGCAGACAACTTCCACAGGAGATGAGGATGTTAATGAAGATACTTGCCAGACTATTAATTCTGCCTCACTGGCTATAGAAGGGATCATAAGGGGACACCGGACACAAGACAGTGATATATTTTCAGGAAACTATCAGCACATATATCTTTGGGCTGAATAATTCTCTGCATTCTGATGAAGATAAAAATTACAGAAACCAAAAATGAGGAGACAAGGACAGACTGGGGACACCTGGTGGGGAGGGAGAGGGTTGAGGGAAGATGGGAGCACAAGGGACTGAGGTGATGGTGCACTGGTGAGATGGTGATGGGGAATATATGGGGATTACAATTAATGGAAAGTATATGTAAATTTTAAAATATTTTATATTAATAAAAAAATTTAAAAAAAATCATAGTCTGCCAAATATTTTGATTAAGTTTCCTCTAAGTTTTTTGTTGTTGTTGCTGCTGTTTTTGACCCTTATTTCCCCAAGTGAAAATTACTGCAGTGAAGGGGAAGAGAAGGAAGAAGGAACAAAACAGGGGTGGGAAGAGCAAAAGGGACTACAGTGAAGGGACACAGGTGAACTGGTGGTGGGAATTTCACGGCAACTATGCCAAAGAATAGAAAGTATACATTGTACAAAAATGATGATGTAAAATATATATAAAATAAAAAAGAAAATTGTTGCAGTGAGGTGAAGAAGTTTATTATATAATTACTCCACATTACAGTATTGTCACCAAATTTTAGTTTCTGAAATTTAAAGTTTCCCATAGTCTTTCAAAGCATTCCTTTTTGGGAGTGATCTCTCAAAAGAATTTGAAAAGGGATCTCTCTCTCTCTCTCACCATCTGACATGGAGTTTCTGCAGTACCAGATAATAATTTGGTAGCAGTGACCTTTAGTCTTGATTATTGTTACCTCTTGAATTTTCTATTCTCCCCAGGAGTTCAGATTTACTTATAATGCTACTCTAAAGAAGAACATTAAGAGAAATCATCATTTCCTATTAATTGATCAAATGTTCATTTCTTTAGGAGAAAGTAACTGAGTCCTTACTATGCCTGCCATTTATAAATGTGTAACTATGGATAAGTTGCTTAGCTTTTTGTAATTCTATTTCTTCATCTATAAAATAGACCTAATACTGTAAATTATTTTCTAGGATTAGAATTAGAATTAAGTGGGCCTCCCTGGTGGTAAGAGGGCTGAGCGCCACATTGTGAAGCATCTGTGGCACAGCAGTGTGAGTTCAATACCTGGTCAGGGAGGGGACCCACATGGTGCAGCAGACCTCTCCTGCCTCGCCCGCTGCTCCCCTCAGCAGTGTATTTCAAATGATCTGTCTGTTCTGTTCCCCACTCTGTCTCTTGTGAATCCTCTCACCTCCCCTGACTCTGGCCTGTACCCCAGCTCTTATATGCATAAATAAATCTTAAAAAAAAGAATCAGAATTAAGTGAGTCATTATATGAAAAGTACAGTGAAAAAGTTCTTGGTATGTAGTGAAGTATTACTGCTACCGTGGTGCTATGATAAGCTGGGATAGAGACAGGTACAGTGCACAATCTTACTGATTTGGGCAGCCATGAAAATGAGCCTGTTACACTTCTGACTTCAGGGAGTATGAATGACTGGCTTCCCGGTGCTGTGTTTAAAAACGTTATGGTTTTTATGAAAAAGAATCACAGCTTCTCCCTGCAAATAACGGAGTGCAACATGGGATGCTAGGGAGGCACCATTCCTGGAAACGGGGAATGCTGCTGACTGGCAGTGCTGAGCTGTGGTGTTACAAGGGTTTAGGGAAGGTGGTGGGTATGGGGAGTACACATGACTATGAAGTGATAGTACAGGACGTCTTTCTGGGTAACATAATAACTGTATCTTGATTTCAGTAGAATTTCACAACTATACATGTGATAACGTAGTTAAAACTATATACACGCACTAGGCCAATGGAAGTTTTAAAAATTACACTCAAAATTAATAACATTATTATTTGGTAAAACCTAGAAATATCTACTTTTTCTTCATGTGGATATTTTACATCTGACTTAATTTGCCTCCTCGTCTGCCCCTCTAGCAGTGAAGGGCGAGGCAAACTCCTGCAGCGCAATATGGTTAATGGCCGCTAGAGGGCAAGCTTACTTCGCACTGCGATCTGCTAACAAAAGCTTTAATTCAGTGTGTGATGGAACAACAAAGGTGACAAAGGTGGAGGTGGGGGAGAGTCTATTACTGCAAAGGGAAAAATCAGTCTATCAAATGACAGAGATTAAATATCATCCGAGTCAGGCTGAAGCCAATCTAACCAATTATGCCCATCAACCCACAAAGGCAATGAAAACCAAAGATGAAATGTTATTTGGTGAGGATGACCTTTAGAGGGAGCGAGTGGGTGTCAAGAAAGGTTAGCCAATTTCCTCCTTACAGGAGAGGTGGATTCACTTTCAAACACATGAAATTGGCTACTGGAAATACATTCCAACCTGAAGTAATCTTAACAGAGACTGGAAAGGGCAGGCAGTGATGTTTTAAGTGAAATAGCTAACCTAATGTTATTGAAATGTGACCCCTGAAGGTGTCTCCATCTTGTGGGAACTTATTACTTAGGAAATTGATCCATATTTGAGTATAAGCATAGCCATTCTAAAATAGTCTGTAGGTAGACAGTTTCACCTTAGATCCAAATTCAGCAGTAAAATGAAGTCAAGGTTTCTTGAAGGGGAATTGCTAACAGCCTCTGACTTGCTTGGTACTGACTGCTAAAATTTTATTTCTTTGATTTCATTCCAGATCTTCCTCATCAGACTTTCTGATGTGGGGTTTAAAAGTCTAAGGTGATTCTTTGCATTGACAAACGTATGTGGAGTCACTTGGGATAGCTGCATTTATATATGAGTGAGGCTCTTCTGTTGGATCAGACTCCCAAGTACAGCCAAGGGTTACCTGTTTGCTCACATGACAAAGACACATTTTTTATAAAGCAGGCAAGACCTCTGTATGGAGTATCTGAACTTGGCCACAAACACTACTCAGCATTATATGTAAGTTGTAGTATTTTAATCTCTCCCAAACCGTAAGCAAAATATTGCTTCCTTTCACAAATCAGGGAGACACAGCTTCAGAAAACTTCACTGACTACTCTAAGGTCACACATTTAAAAAACAACCAAACCAGAATGAAAAGCATTAAATTCTATGTATTAATGTTCTGATTTCTTAGTCCTCAGTTATTGGACTACATGTTAACCCCACACCCTTATGAAATTGAAATCTACCATTCTAGAACATTCACTCAGTCATGAGACCGGATCTCCAAACTACATAGGAAAAAGTTAGTCTCTGATCTACAGTTGAATTTAGAAGAAAACATTAACTCCTGCCTCTGTACAAAAGAGTATATGGTTTTCCCCTTGAAAGAAATCCATTATGATTTCTTTGATTTAGAGATGTGTTCGTAGGATTTTATAAGCTATGGACCTTAACATTTAAAGTCAAAAGAAGGTCAGGCATTTCATCTTTACCAAAAAATAAAGAGAATAAAAACCCCAGAAAAATTATTTTAAAGGCTCTCTAAAGAATCATATTTCATGAAATTCTATAGATCTACAGTAAAGCTTATTTTCTTTTAATTTTAGTTGAGTTGGCCATTCCAAATAAAGAAACCTTCCTTTTGAAAATGAGATTTTTAGTATGTATTTAAAAAAATATCAGTTTAGATATAAATCCAGACACTCATTTTTTAATATATTGTCCAGTTTCACAAATACATATCTAAATCAACAACCATATCCACACAAAATTAACCCTTAAAAATCAAGTGGCTTACAAAAATTTCTTCTGAAATCCATGATGATATATCCAGGTATAAAAACAAATTATAGTGTTTAAACCTATTTTAACAATTAAATTATGAAGCATATACACTGGATTTTTCCTCCACACAGGCATTTTTCTTTATGCAATTAATGTATAAAGCTTGGTGAGTTTGGACATAAACAATATTTGTGAAATCATGACCACCATCTATATTACTATTTTATAGAAACTAAATTAGTCCACATTTGAATAAAGTAAAAATTGTGAAATCTCCTCTCTTTCCCTCTCCGTCCTTAGTTCCTACCCATGGCTCATGATTTATTGTGTGTTCTTTTAGATTTATACAGGAAATAGAAAGTTTAAGAGTAGATAGTGGAAGGATAATGGATAGGTTTAGTATTTTTCAAATATGAACACAATGTATCACTGAAGTTCTTTAGCATATTTTATTTGTATTTACAAATTCTTAAACAGTTAAATGATACTCTTGCCTAAGATGAAAGCATGTGCTATTTACAACAGTCACCAGCAGATGGCCCTATATAGCATTTGCATATAGCCGTGTAGATCTATGAATTAATTATGTTCAGAGTTTGGGAATGTAGAATATTAAAACTATTAGTCATATCAATACTTATGGATTTATTCTCTCAGTGTCATCTCAAAGTTTTCCTGTGATAATTAAGATGAATAAAATCCCAGGAACTTCCAAAAAGGAAGATTTATTTTCTTTCCCAATTTGCAATCCACAGGAGTTAATAGCTGCTTTGTTTCATGAATCTCTCAGTTCTCTATTATGAGACAAGATTGATGGAAAAGATGATATACGAGACATTTCAGGTATCATAGCAGGTGGAAAAGAGATGGAGAATGGATGCTATTGTTGAAAAATGGCAGGTATCTCTTCTGCTCACACTTCACTGTCCTATTTAAGTTCTTTGGTCAGGTTTGACCCAGTGGTCCTGAGATGTGTAATGTGGGTGAATAAATATTTTTACTACTAATAAATTACAATATGTATGTTTAACAGTAATGAAATTGTTCTTATCCAACACTTGGTTTTCAATAACATTTACCACATGAATGTATCATAATTTATCTGTGGACACTGTCTAATTTTTCAATTCATATTTGAAGTGATCAAAGACATTTACTGATTAAATGGGTGTATATCAAGGACAAAGATTCCTTTGAGATAGATGATTGACTGATAGATAATGATTCTTACAAACTTGGAAAGAAATTGACCTTATACTTTTTCACAGCAATATAAGTTTAGGAACAATAGAGAAATTGTTGTTAACATTTTTATACTCAAATAATATGTCATCAAGAAGAAAATTAAGGAGCAGAGTCATTTTCATTTCAGGTTTATTTTTTGAGAACATTTTCTTATCATAAGGATTCTTTGTGGAGAATAGATCTTCTGTTAGTTATTTTTTGTGACTGTTGTCAAATATGCTACTTGGTGAGGTTTACTGTGAAGGCTTATATATTTTGGGTTTTCTATTTTTAGACTTTTTTCAGAAAAATCATGACCCAACCAAAAATACATTAAAGTTTCTACTGGTAGAATGTGAGTCACAACTCTTAATATCATTTAAGATGTGATTCTTTTTGTAGTATTGTGGCTGGAAGAGCATGGATGTTTGGACAGAGAGTAATATATCAACTGGACTTGATTCCCACCAATACATTTACCATATTAACTAGTTATTAGTCTCTTAAGCATACTAATTAATCTCTTGTACTTCTGTTTTACCATTTGTAACATGGTGAGTCATGCAAATAACATTCTCACTGGTTATTTATGAAGCTTGTCATTATGAAGTAATAGGTTGTACATAGCATATTATTTTCCTTCACTTACTGAATTATTCTACACCCTTCCGGGTTCAGTTCAGCATGATCTCAAAAACAAAAAATAAAAGCAAACAAAAGAAAACACACACAGAAAAACATATGAAGCTAATGGTGTGTGATTAAGTTCAAAAAATGAAATCTATTAGATAGTATTTAATTAAAACTGGGAAGAGACTTTGATATGATATAAATGAATCAAGTATAAACTAGTTCATTATAAAAAGTATCATTCTTTGTCTTTCCCACTATCACTTTTTTATTAGCTTTAGCTTAATGAAAATAGTATGGAATTTGCCAAAAGAAATGTCTGAGAAAATACTGAAGTTTTGTAACATAAAACTATGAAGCAGAGGTCAATTATTTAACATCTCTAACAGTTTCTCCACCCATAAAATCCAGTTAATAATTTTTGTGAAAAATGAGATAAAGTTATAAATTCTCAGAAGAGTACATGCTCACTATATGATATTATTAACTCACCTTTTCTTATTGTTCAGAGCTTTGGAAGCCTATTCACATTTAAGTTTTGCCCCCAATTGTCCAATATATAATAACACCTTATGGAGAGAAAGCATACCTACAGTAAATATTTTAGAGGAAAACAATATAAATTATATATCAAAATCTCAAGATGGCATTTAAAAAAGTAATACTTAACTTTAAAATGCTTACAAAAAATCAACTAAATATCTTCAAGTGGTGATTTTATACCTTTAAGTTATTAATACAAGAAAATTAAGAAAGGAGACAGGAAAAGGAAGAGTTACAAAGTGTCAGTGGAAAGAGCAGAGGGAGAAGGAAAGAAAACACTTAAGCGTTACAATGATTCATTGTTCTGCATAATGTTCACCCAATATTATTTTCTCTCATGGAACTGGAATTTTTGAATCTTTAGTAATACCTGTTTGGGAGTGATTTTTCTTCCAGTAAAGGATTTTTTGACATAAAAACAAACAGTACACCCTATATCAAGACCCCATAAATAACTGCCATCTACACCCAGCAGGTGCAGATTTACTACTCACAAGGTGTATCTATTGCAGAGTAAACAGGAAGTAGCCGGGAAGCAACAAATTGGCCTCAGGCAGATTTATACAAATTCTACTTATCCAAACACCTTTCTTGGTGTCTAAATGTTTCTCTAGCCTCTTCCTTCTTCCCACCTCCTACTGCACTCTCCCTTACATGCTCCAGTTGTGCTGAATTCCTAGCAATTCTCAATATATTTCACTCTTCTCCAAAAATTTCTTTCCTCTCTGATCTTATGCTAACAGACTTTATAAACTTCTTCCCTCCTACATACCTGCTAGCGCTCTCTCTCTCTCTTTCTCTCTGTCTGTCTGTCTCTCTCTCTCTTATTATCATGTCCTCTATGGATACAAAGTGTCCTTTTCTCTTTATCAATCTATATGTCAGCAATATGTAATGTTTGGGTGAGGATACCAGCTAAATAAAATCTTTCTACTTGTCTACTGTTGGGTCTGAAAGATCACCCCTAGGATTTTAGTCAAAACCCAAACTAATGTTCAAGAGTTGAAGGATTTCCCCAAGACTCTGAGCTGTTAAGTTGTGGGAAATACCGTATTTATATGTGTGGGGTAAATTTTTCTTTGTGGTGCTTTGATCAGGTAGTCATTATCTCAGCTGTGTCCTCACCATTCGTGCAGCAGCTTATTCTTACTCCCTTTCAGGTTCATTAAGCCTCTAGTATGATAAGTAGGACTACAGAGAAAATCATGTTGGAAGTGAAATCATTTAGGAAAGGAGCCTGCTCAGCTTAATGTAGGTCAGTATTTGTGATGCACCTGATCTGGAGCTAGGAGATTTGTAACTTCTTTGACAGTCAACAGAGACAATAAACATGACCCTCAGATCATTAGTTTTAGTAATTTTCTCTTAATTGAGATGATCTTTTGAAAAATTATTAAGTGAATATTATATAAATTTGTCAAGGCTGACACCTTTTACTTAACACTTCAGTGGATGTGATATTGCTGGTGAAAGGGCCATTGGCATCCTCACATACAGAATTTAAGTCTTTGCTTAGAAGAGGTCTCTGCAGGGAAGGAATACACGGGTGACTATTTGGGTTGTATGTTTGGCACTATCCCTGGGGTTTGAAGACTTACATTTATTAGTTGACTTAACTTTTAATTGGATTTCAGTTTCGTAAAATTAAGAAATTATATGCACTGCCTGGGATATAATAGGTGTGCAATAATAGTTTTAAAAACAATTAAGAAATACATTCTAATTACTAATCTTAAAATCTAAACCACAGAGAAATGGGCAATGATGAATGAGACAGGGGAGAGATGTCAGCGAAGCTGAGTGATGGGAATGAGCAAGTTTGAAATTTTTAATGTTGACATTGGCAGAAATAGACTGAAAAACTCCACTGAGATAATTCATAGAGGGATCTGATGACTCCCAGTGTAAACATCTAGTTGCAAAACTGTATTGGATCATGAATTTCACCCCAGAGATGAGAAACAGACAGTGATTTTGAAATACTTTCCTTACTCCCCAGAAGGATTCTAACAAACATGGGCTGACACTAACAGGATTTCTCCCTTCTTTGTGAGGATTCTATATGAAATGGGCTACTCAGTTGGAATTAAAAGCACACATCATATTTATTTCAGTTATCATTGCCATCCTTTGAATGAGAAGCTTTTCACCTGTAGTTTTAGATCTATAGCTAGACGTTGTTACTCAAGAATTTCTGCTCCACACCTGAGTTTTGAGAAATGGTCCTATGTTTTACAGTATTTGACTCATGGCAAAATTCAAATCTTGGGCAGCTATTACATGTATTAGAAAGGATTAATATGAATGAAAGGAAATTATTGCACAATGAATGTAATGGTCCTCATAAAATTCTACTTGTCTAGGGGAAAAAGTTTATAATACCTTTTTTGTAACTATAGATGGTAGCATTGATAATGGTGGGATGTGTTTAGTATTTATTGCTTATGTAATTGTCTCATAAACTGTTTCAGTAGAGCAGGGACAGTGATTATTTTTCCCTATCACTGTGACCTCTGCCACAAGGAGGACACTGAACAATATATATCTTTTATGATGTTCTTTGAAATAACATTGGCTTACAACAGTGTATGTGATTTAAGGGGTGCAGATTCATACCTCCACAAATGAATATTATTAGACCCCCCACTACCAAAGCCCCATTTATCCTCTGCAGGGGTAAAGGTAAAGATTATCACATAAAATGTATCAAAATAAACGTATTTCCTTGTTTTGTATTATTAAAATGGAAGTAGAAGTAGAACAATTATCATATTAAACTTCCCTGGGACTTAGTTTTGTTTCTGCTTTAACACTTGTGTTTCCCTGGGCTTCCTTCAAGGATTATATGGTGCCAATTTTCTACTTATGTACATATTCTAAGATTAGTATTGTTAGCTTTTTTTATTCAAGGTTACTTGACAAAGCCTCATAATCATAGAGTCACAGCTAAATGTTCTTTTAATTTCTTGGAAATATTACAAAATACACTAGGATGTATCTTTTTTTCTTTGAATAACCTTCAAAATTTTCCAGGAAATCTATTCTTCAATAAATCACTTCCCTGGGTAATTGAAAACAAACAAACAAACAAGTATATTATCCATGTCACAGAATAGAACCAAGAATATTTACTTTTTAATTTAGGTGAATAATTTTATAGAAAACCAAATGTGATTGATTGGTTTACTTTTAGCAAAATAAACCTGAGATTCTGGAATCATGAAGTAAAACTGGTTCTAAATGAAATCTTTATCAGGTTAAGAAATTGTATTAGTTATTATAAGTGCAAGAAGATAGTCACATGCCCACTTGTTATTTTCATATGCATGGACATAATTTACTATAACTTCAGTTTCCACAGAGCTTCCAGTATGGAGTCAGTACGATGTAAGAAAAAAATTTCAGAATCACGGTTTCATTCAGAAAACACAGAATATTCTCCTTAATTCAAAAATACATCAAGAAAATTTTTGGTCACTTGGGGACTATATTTCTAATTTACTATACTAGACAAGATTCAACCAGGAAAACTAAAAAAATACTATAAGTATTGAAAAAATAAAGGGAACATGAGCCAATGAATTAAATACACTGGCTGTGAAAAAGAAAGAGAAGTGCAACAATGGATAGTGAAATTCCAAGAAGTGAGTAACACTAGGGAGAAACCAGTACTCTCGAAATGGAATGAAGAGCAGGAAGAGTGATCTTTCTGGAAATCATGGCCTGGGATAGCCTACTGTGACTAGCTCAGATCTGAGCTGAAGCAGAGGAAAGGATGTAGCTCATGCAAAGAGATGGGTTAATTCTCTGGTTTCTTTGCCATGTCTGCTCCTGGTCTTCAGTGAACAATTGCAAAATCTGAAGGCAAGAGAACTTGTTTAATGTGACTCGGAGAACAGGGCAGGGGAGGGATTAAGACATAACCACACATCTGAACAGCATTTGAAAAAGTTAGAGCTTAATTTTTTTATGATACAAATTTGTATTTGAATATTGGAGAATAAATGAAGGGGCAAGAGACAGAGAACACTGGAGGAAGAGGGAGGGTTAGGAAGAACTGGCTGAGAGAAAGACTGGTGTGAGAATGAAGAAGGTGGGCAGGAGGATAGGAGAAAATCACATTGCAGATAGAAATAAAGGCAAAGAGTTCACAAACCTCACTCAGTCAGTCACTTGTTATTCAATAAATATTCAATAAATGCCTATTATATTTCAAGTACTGTGTCACTCAAAGAAAGTAAATGTAATAAATTATCAACCCCCAAGTCTCATACTGCTCATAGTCTAATAGGAGAAGCTGAATGTATAACATCAATTTTAAGACATGCTCCTAAAAACTTAAAGTAGATTATTTAGCCTCTGAGGAATACCAACTAGACAGGATAGAAGTCACATGTGCCACTTGATTTTTATCATAATGAAATCTAGCTGTCTGAGAAAGGGTGTTCAGAGAGTGGGAAACTGTTTCAATCAGAGAAAAAAATTCTTGCATAAAAATAGAAATGTGAGAAAAATACAGCATTTTCACAAAATTATAAGATGTTTGTAATGATAGAAAGATATTTTTGTAGTTTTGGATGATGGCATAAGGGTCAGCTCAGACCAGGTCATGAAAGGTCTTGTTTCTTATATATCTTCTATTGTTTTGTTTCAGAAATGGCTAGGATGTGCTCATCTAGAACTCTCTATATGTGTAGTACTTACTATCATAGACAATATCACCTTAAACTTCAATATTTTGATTCAATGTTACACAATATGAAAGACCTCAGAACTACTGACCATCTTTTCTTCTGGTCAGTTTTAGAAGAAAGAACATGCAACACATATTATTCTGAGATCTTTAATCTCAGACCAGAATATAAGACTGGTCTAAAAGATTCAGAATACAGCTACATGCAAAACTTTTATGAAAACTTTTATGCAAAACTTTTTATGAATTGTCATTACTTAATGTCCCAGGACATAAATCCACCATTCTTCCTTCAAGATGTCAAGGATTATATCTACTTTCTGATGAAGTTAAAAGCTCATCTAAAATGGACATTTTGCTTGATGGTGTCCTGACAGCTGCCAGTTGGGGATAAAGCAAGTTGTGAAGGGTCATGTAATCAGAGAAGGCTGCTGTCATTGGCAGGTGATACATGGCATTTAGGAAGGAGGAAATCTACACAAATGAGAGTAAAATGGAAAGACAGGAAAACTGGGTTTTGATCAAAAGTACATTTCTGGTTTTGAAACTGAGTCAAAATGTTTAGTCTACCCCAAAATCATTTCTATTAAGGTCAGAAAATCAGGAGGTAGTTGATCTTTACATAGTAAGGACAAAATTAGGCACATATTAATGGGAAGAAAGAGAAATAGGAAGGAATTAAGGCTTATATTTCAATATCTGAGTAGCAGAGAGGGGTGTATATAAAGACATCATATGAAAATGTTTTCCAAATAAAAGAAAAAAAAAGTGAAAAGTCATTCCAAAGTGACCTATTCAAGATAGAGTCGTAGTTTTATATATCCTTTACAAGGAAGGAATTTCAGATATGTAGAATAGCCAAAAGGTTAAATTTTCTTTGTTGGCCTTGGATTAAACTGTTATTATCTGTTAATTTCAATTTTCTCATCAGCAAAAAGAAATCACTAACTTATTGATTCATGAATTTCTTAAGGTTATTTCAAACTAAAGCATTGTTTCATCACAAATGATAAAAGTACGTTGAACAGTTTCCCTCTAATTTTGTACATTTTATTATGAACCTTCTAGAACTGTAACACAGTACTCTAATTGTTGTGTGTGTGCAAAGAAATGAAAGGGTGGGGGTCACAGAAATTACTTCCAACAAAGACAGGGGAGTGAGAAAGAGTTTGTCTCCTGTGGATATGGTCAATCAACATTTATGTGAAATGTTAAAAACCCTGCATTTTCATGCCAGACAGGATGCCTGCGATAATTATAAAATCATCAACATTTTGAATTGGGAAACTCTTGAAACATATGATCCAGTAGTATTTAAAGGCTAGTTCTTAAAGATCTAAAATTGAATTGATGGGCCTCAGATTTTTGCCCTAGCATATAAGGGGGAGCCTCCCAACTCCTTCTTGGACCCTTTATTCATGCAGTTTGAATTTTCTTGTTTATACTTAGGTCCTATGACATATTTCACTTAAAAATAGATTTTATGCAAAGGAAAGAGAATCATATGATAACACCTTCATTTTACAGATTAAGAAACTAATGTCAGTTCTCCCTAGTGGCACAAGAGGTTGAATGCCACACTGTGGAGCCTCCACAGCCACTGCAGCACAATTTCGATCCCTGGCTAGGGATGTGACCCTCATGGTGCAGCAGACCTCTCCTGCCATGCCCACTGCTCCCCTATGCAATGTATTTCAGTTGATCTGCCTGTTCTGCTCCCTACTCTGTCTCTGGTGTATCCTCTCACCCCCTACACCTCTGGCCTGCACCCCAGATCTTGTATGAATAAATAAAATATTAAAAAAAAGAAACTAATGCCTGGGAAAGGTAATTGAAATACCCAGAGAGGAAAACAACCAGATAGTGACAGAATGAAAAAGATAATTCAGTTCTCCCAATTATCAGTCCAGCACTTCAGCCTTATGTTTCAGTAGAAAACTACTTCAACGTTAGAGGATTACAGTGATTCCTTCAACAGAAGTGTTTATGTTGTGTGTATAAGCCTTAGGATGAAACATATCCTTGGAAGTTTAGTCATTTAGCTTGCATTCTATTGCAAGTTAGAAGATTAAATGGGATATGAGGGATGTAGAGCTCAGGGGTAGTTGTTCACAGGGAAAATTGAGGCATGTAATTCTGTACTCATCATAGGCCTCTTAATTCACGATGCAAACAAAAGACTACTTTGTCTTCTTAGAGAAGTGAGCAGCAGGCTTTTGCAAAGCAAATGGCAGAGAGCTTTTGCTCACCAAATATTCCATGAGCTAGCCTGAATTTCCCATGTGCTAACCTGAATTTCCCAGCCTCCTTTACAGGCTGTAGTTAGGTTGGGACCAGTGAAGAGTTCAGGCCTCTGGACTAGAAACCTAAGTGACAGCAATTTGGGTCACTTCTAGTCGGAGGAAATATCAGATGTTTGTTCTCCACGTTCTTTCTTCCTTCTGCTGTAGGAAGATTAAAGCCCTCAGACCCATAAATCTGAGTCTGAGACACAGCTTTAAAGAGAACTACAGAGGACTTTTCATGGGAAAAAAATGTGTATCACCAATGTTAGGTCAAAAAGATTCTTGGGTTTTTCCTGCAGCAGATTTTAGTCTACACTTTTATAGGAATAAATTATTAACATTTATTAATGTAAAATTTGTACGAATTCATAAGCAGAAAGAGTTTATAGTCAGCAAATTAAACAAAATGCTGGAAAATTTATTTAAAGATATAGTTTAAATATCCATATAATTTATAGTTTTATATATGAAAATACCTAAAATTTTTATATCCTCTTTCTGGACAATGCTTTCTTAAAATTTAAATTTTTAAAAAAAAATTCTTAAAAGAAAGGTTTTGTACAACTACTAAAAAAATGATCACAAAAACTAAATAGATAATGAGTTATTACCTCACACCTGAAGTATTTGACCTATATCAAAAAGACTGGAATCAAAAACTTTTAGCAAGGATGTGAAAGAAAAGGAATTCTCATACATGGTTCGTAGGAACATAAATTGTAATAGTGTTTATGGAAAAGAGTATGCATATTTATCATAAAAATAAAAATGAAAATACCATAAGATCCAGAAACATCATTTTTAGATATTTACACAAAGAATGTGAGACCTCCTTAGTGGCGCAAGGGGGTAAGCCTCAGCACTGTGAAGCATCCACAGCCACTGCAGCACAAGATGGATTCCTGGCCAAGGAGCTGACCCACATGGCACAGAAGACACTCCTGTCTCACCCTACTGCTCCCCCCATCAATGTATTTCAGTCAATCCACCTGTTCTGCTTCGCACTCTGTGTCTGATAAATTCTCTCTCACACCCCCGCTCCCCCCCACACACCTCGGCCTACATGCCCACTTTTGTGTGCATAAATATTTTTTAAAAAGAATATGAACACACTAATAGGAAAATGTATGCGCCCTTATGTTCTTAGCAGCACTATTCACAATAGCCAAGTCACAGAACCGACCTTGCCCATCAACATAAGACAGGGCTACGAACCTGCAGACTATATATTCATTGGGCAGCTACTAAGCTATTGAAAAAGATGCAACCGTATCCTTTGTGACAAAACGGATGGATCTTGAGGTGACTATGCTACATGATATAAGTCAGAGTGTGAAAAAAAGTTATGGGATGATTTTACTCTTATGCAGAATATAAATAACAAAAGAAAATAAGCTAGAAAAACATAACAAAAATAACTCAGATTATGTGAAAAATATAGTCATTACCAGAGGAGATATGGAAGAGAGGAGGCAGAGAGGGTACTGTCCCTCTCTGGGTACAGTATTGGGGTACTGTCTGCAGCTTTGATGGTGGGTGAGTGAAGCATGTGCCCAAACTGAGCTGTGCAGCTGAACTCAAAGATTATATAGTTATGTAAAGACTGGCAAACTCAATGAAATCTGGGGAAAAAAAACTACCATCAGGAAACACACACACACACACACATATACACACACACAGAAACTAAGTTTGGGTGAGAGCCTGAGTCAAGGGAATTGTTAAGATACTCTCACACAGTTCAGTTTAGATGAAATTTGACTCATACTATTTACCCAAGCAGTCAAAAATATTTTTCTTATGAAACTGGAAGTAAAGAAGAGAAAGTGTATTTAAAGAACACATTTCAGCAAGGCCTGAAATCTGATATTTCATGTCTCTGGGGACCAGTTTCAGTGAAAACTTCCCACAGACATATCACAAGTCTGAGGAACACAGGGACAAAGTGCAATGCTTGTGCTTTATATAATTTCCAGTAAATACAGTTTTTAGCACCACAAACTCAGCATCTTTGAAATAGCACAATGTTTTGTTTTTCTATAATAGCACTGACAAAAACAGGTCACTGAAAGAAGTAGTAACATAAGGGAAACACTAGTATGATTAAAGATACGAATAGTGCCTTGCAGAGGAATAACTTACAAGAGTATAAGGTAGGTATTATTATTATCTTTGTTTTACAGATGAAAAGGCACAAAGGGGTTATTAAGTAACTGAACCAGAATTTCAACCCTGACACTCTGGATCCACAGTCCTTAATGATATACTATACTATTACTATTACTATACTACACTAATGTAATGCTTACTATGCTATGCTATCAATATGTAGCCTTTGCTATATTATACTAATACTATGCTATTATACTATACTATACAATAAATACTAGACTTTTGTACTGTAAATACATTTTATTTTCTTCATGACATATCAATTAAGTCGCTCTTAATCTGGCACTGAAAAATTAACTAGAGTGAAAATACTAAATGAAAGAGAAAAAAACCTGCTTTGCATATTTAAACCATGGAAATTCAGGGGTCTCATCAATATTCATTGTTGATTCAACAAATATTTTGAGCACTTAACATGTGCCAGATATTGAGACCAGAATTACACTGGAGACCAGGACAGGTGTTGAATACTTAAGGGGTTAGAAATAAGGATGAGGTGACAATAGACAAAGAACAGAAGTAATTGAACTTTAGTGCTATGAGGAAAACAAAATAGGTCCTAAGAGAGACAGTGAAGCAGAGGGAAAGCTGCTTTAACAGCCTGGATGGAAAACTGTCTTATGTGGGATGACTTTTCACAAGACTCCCACTGTGAGACAGGACCACTGGAGGCTGATCTGGGGAAAGAGGGGTCAAGGAAGGAGGAATGGTCAACAGAAAGCTATGAAAACAGGGAACTGCCTGACATTTACAATTATCAGTAGAGAACTTTGAACCATATGTCATGGCTTGTTCTCAGGAGACTGAATATAATGGGAATGAAAATTAGTCCTGCTTTTTGATCCAGTGCTTGGAAATAGCTCTAATTAGCATAAATGTCACCACATGAATAGGAAGAGGTTTCATTTTAATAACAATGCATTTGGGGATTTTTTTTTCTACCTAAAGAACAAATACATTGTGAATAGTTTGATAATATCTTTATGCATCTATGAATGTATATTACAATTATTATTAAGTAAAACTTTTCACAAGCAAAACCTTATAGATATAACTATAAATGCAGTTCAGCTCAAATTATTACTATAAATACTGAAAAGAATGCTAGGCAAAAATTGACACAAATCCATGAAATACCTAGAAAAATTATCTCAAATTAGTAGAACTTTTGATTTATTTTTGAAGTTTTGAATAATGGGATACTTAAATATTTAACTGCCTAAAAATAGAGCAGTTAAGTATATATGCTACAGCATACTAGGCAGCAAAGAAGAAACTGTTCACAGTAATTTGTAATAATAACAAGACTTCCAACCCTCAGTCATCTGCTCTACATTCTATTTTACATTTAGCATCTACTATCTTCTAAAATATTGCATAATTTTCATACTTACTAAATATTTTTCTTATGTGTTTTCTGCTACTCTATACTATAATCAACACCAGGTACTGAAATCATTGCCTTTTTTGTTGAATTCATGTGGACCCCAGGTCATTTATTGGCTTTCGGTAAGTACTGAGTGAATGGATAAATAAATAAATGGACATGTAATAGTTTTTAATAGTTGAAATAGTTTAAATAATTTCAGGATCTAAATTTAAGGGAACATTAATGTACAACAAGATTGTTTAATTGAATCTCTTTGCAGCTTTAATCTGTGATTCTAGGTTAAAATACCAAATTGAATGCCAAATTTTGAAAACATTTAAAAAACTGCATGTCACATTAAGTAAAATACTAGTTAGCTACTCTTCTATTTTACACTTAGCAAGATTCCCAAAGAAATTTTCCCCACAGAAATTGTACTGACAAAATGAATAGATAAGCAAGTTTCCTTTTTGTGATTTGGCAAGGCAGTCTAAGTGAGTTTCAAAAAGTGAGTTTCAAATGATGAATCCTACGAGTTTAATTTTGAGTTATATGCTTATACCTACGTATGTACACACACACAATTTTACATACAACAAACAAAGGTGAGTAGTAAGGATAGAGACAGGTATCTTCATAAACAGCTACTTAAAACTACACTGGAAACATTTTAAATTTTATAAAACTTTTTATTGTTCAACTGAGTTGTAGTATTGGTATACTATAATATAGTGCTGATTTGCAATACTGTATATGATTCAGTGGCATAGAATCACACCTCTTTGGATGTATATTACCACACTATAACCACCGTCAAGGCACCTATAATCCTCTACAACAGTCCATTGGAAACTTTGGTAACATAACTACAGTTTACCTAATAGCCCAGTATTTGTCTTCCCTACTCACAAACAAAATGTGGTATTTTCTTACTTTAAGAATAATTCTCAGAGAATTTGAACATTTTTAGCAGACTACAACAATCCTTCAAAAGACTGACCAAAAGTCAGAAGCTTCTAAGAACAGACCTTAGGTTTAATCCCAGGTGACCTTGTCTCTGAGAGTCTTATATTCTCTGGACTGTAGAAAGGAAACTCTGGAGCACACCAGGAAATTATTGCAAATAATAAATCTTTAATAAGGATAACATTAAATAGTTAACTTATTTCAAAATTAAACTAAGCAGTGAAGAAGGAAATCAAAGGAATTTCAATCTACAGATGAGGAATAGAAATTGTATTTAGATATCTCTACTCCTTGATTGTTCCTTCTTCCAGTCAAGGTATTTTATAAACTCTTTTTGTGGACATACTAACTTGACTTCATTGATAAAAACACTCCTCATTGAAGATTTTCTACCCACTCGCACCCTCCACATGTCTTCTGTCTCTGCTTCTAAACTTCTCACTACTGCAGCTTTCTTATCTTGTATCCATCCCATACCTCTGCTTTCTGCTCAAAGACAATGGATTACCTTTAAATAAAGCTGTTTTGTTAAACTCCTACCATGATTTAACTCATTTCAAACATATTTGTCTAGAAAGAGTCACACTTTCATGAGATTGGAGTTTTTTTAATGAACTGATCTATCTGAGCTAGTCTATTTTCAACTTAGGATGACATACCTTTCTTTGCATGGCACCAACCCCAGTTAAAAAGTAAAGAGACTGATTCTGAAACAAAATGAGGCTAAAAATAAAGGTTCAGAAGTCACAATGATGTTACAATAGCAAAGTAATAGTGTTAAAAAAAAGAACAGGAACTCTCTAATAATTGTTATTCTTTTATTCATATTCTAATTCTGGCTTTTTTGTCTATTAATATTTCAGATGTATGCATTAATGATAGAACAACTTAAATATTGGGTTTTTGCATATATTATTTTTTAAAAAGATTTTTTAAAATTTATGCTTATAAGAACTGGGGTGTTGGCCAGAGGTATGGGGTGTGAGGGGATTCACCAGAGACAGAGTGGGGAGCAGAACCGGCAGATCTGCTGAAATACACTGCTGAGGGGGAGCGGTAGGCAAGACAGGAGAGTTCTGCTGCACCTTGTGGGCTAGCTCCCTGGCTGGGGATGGAACTTATACTGTAGTGGCTGGTGATCGTTTGATAACTCTAATACTTTAACCCCTGTGCCACCAGGGAGGTCCCCATTATGATTTTTTAAAATAACTTTTGTAATTTGTTGTAAACAAAGAAGTCTGGAACTTAAATGACAATAAAACCGTTCAGGAAATGCTGCCCATCAAAAAGTTCCTAGACTAGAATCTAGCATAGGCAGGAAAAGTGGGGGACACTATTTGTCAGTTTTTTTTAAAGAGATGGGGGTCATCTATGATTTCAAGGTAGTGGATAGAGCATTTTAGGGGAGGAAAAGTGAGAACAAAAAAAAAAAAAAATGGAAGGAAGATGTTAGAATTTAAAAAGAACAGTGCAGAGGGCTCCCTTGTGGCAGGATGGGTTAAGCAATGCACTATGTAGCAGCACTATGTAGCAAAACGCAGCCACAGCAGAATGAGTTTGATCCCTGCCACCAGGGAGGTGACTCACATGGCACAGCAAACCTCTCCTGCCTTGCCCACTGCTCCCTCAGCAGTGTACTTCAGTCTATCTGCCTGTTCTGCTCCCCACTCTGTCTCTGGTGAATCCTCTCACCCCCAAACCTCTGGCTTGTACCCTAGCTCTTGTATGCATAAATAAATAAATCTTTGGGGAAAAAAAAAAAAGAACAGTGCATTCAAACTGTGAAAAGCAACCTCGGATATGCATAATGAGACATGAAAGGAAGCTGCATGCCCAGAACCAAGTTGCTGCTCATGACATTGCTATCACTCTTTGCCATTGGCAATGTTCCTTCACATTCATTTTCCTATTTTATATTCACAAAGAGATGAGGAAGATATTAATACACTGGGCTGCAAATTAGAGTTTACTGGAGAAAATGGCTTAAAGTCAGAGTTTGTTAAAGGTCACAAAGTAGCTGACAGACATAAGCATCAAACTACACTTATGACTCAAAGCTTTATAAGCTTTTGACATTAATTAACATAATATTGGATAATTTGTTGCATGTTATATTCTGCAAAAGTTGAAAGATGGTGTCTTTTTTTTTTTAATCTTGCCAACACAGAGAATTCTAGACTGAGGAAAGTTAACACCAGTTAGATATTTCAGGAAACTCAGAGAAATCACTATCTGAAACCACTATGGTGTGTAACTATGCAGAAGTTTTCTTTACTTAAGATGTAAGAGCATGAAAAAGTTTTCTTTAAACTGTAGTGCAAAATAAATATTTTGGGGACAGACCCAGATGACACACACCTAGAAACGGTAGATTCTGCCATAGGATATGACTCTTGGTTTGTTTCTTACATGTTCAAAATCTTGCAGTTGTTTGTACAACTTCTGAACAAACAGAATCAACCAAGTTTGAAAATGTGCAAAAATTTCATCACCAAACCTGCTCTCAGCCTGCAGTCTTTCTAGGATTGTCTTAGATGAACTACCACTTCATTTAAGAGTGTGCGTCTCTCTTCACAATAGTAAGACCTGGAAACAACCTAAATGCCCAAAAACAGATGAGTGGATTGGAAGCTGGTACATATACACGATGGAATACTACTCAGCAATCAGAAATGAAAAACTAGACTCATTCATAGGAACATGGATGGAACTGGAAGGGATTATGTTCAGCAAAGTAAGTCAGAAGGCAAAAGAAAAATACCAGATTGTTCCTCCCCTAGGAGGAATATAAGGGAACCAAATAAGGATCAAGGAAAAGAATAAGAACAATAATAATAATAATAATAACAATAAAGACAAAAAAAAATGAGGAGACAAGGACAGACTGGGAACATCTGGTGGGGAGGGGGGAGGAGGAGGGTTGAGGGCAGACAGGAGCACGGGGGACTGAGGTGATGGTACACTGGTAATATGGTGATAGAAAATACATGGGGATTACAATTGATATAAAATATATATAAATACATTTTTAAAAAAGAGTGTGTTTCTGCCTAGGTGGTGCACATCCATCCAATGACCGATGGTGGCGCAGACATAAAGACATGGCCATTTTGGCGCAGCATGGGGGCCTCTTACAGTGAAAGACAGTTATGTGCTAGAGCCCTCAGGAGTGTGAACTTGGTCATCAAAGCTTCATCACAGCTGCTTGACTTCACCCTCTGCTTAGTCCTCTCTCCTCCCACTCTCTTCCCTGCATATGCCACGAAAGGCACTTAATAAACACCATCAGTGTATTTTCACCCTGAGGGACTGCCTTTCACAAGACCTAAATGGTGACAACTGATATCAGGAATAGAATGAGAAAGCAGAAAGTAACATCAGGTCTTAGTACTAGATCATTTGCTGTCCAGTGGAGTCTGGCAGTGAATACTTCTTATCACAGAAGACATACAAACAGCACCCCAGCAGTACGTGGCAGTCCAATTTTAAAACTTTTAAAATCAGTACGGATGTTAAATTAGGATGCATATTTGTAGAAGGGAATGCACTGGGTGGTGTGAATATAAAACATCTGTAAAATATGTTGGTTTTGTGCTTTTGATGGCCAGTGTGTCTAGCCTAGTCCTTGTGATTAATAGGAACAGGAATTTAAAGTGCTGGAAGAGAAAAAAAAATGTGACCCCAATGGTCAGGTACAGAAATCAACCAGTATGACTAAAACAAAGATCCTCAAAGAAAATGATTCTGGTTCTTTATCTATTTCTTTGACTAGTGATGTGTTGATCTGAGGTGGTCCATCTTGCAGTGAATGCCTCTTTGAAGAGGATATCTCTGCAATCAAAGTTTAAATCAGGCACTTGCATTTCAAAAAGAAAAGAAAATAACATTATCAGGGCTTATATCACATGGGTAATAGAAACCATAAGATTAAGTATTGCATTTAGTATCTTTCAGCACAATGAATTGAATTAGTTTAGAACAGTTCAAAAACCTAAGTTTAGGGGTCTCCCTGGTGGCAGAGGGGTTAAGTTTCAGCAAAGGACGACCCTGAAAATCTGGGTTAATCCTCTCCTGCCAGGAAGCTAACCTGCATATGGTGCAGGAGACCTCTTATGTTTTGCTCACTGTTTCCCTTAGCATGTATTTCAGTAGATCCACCTGTTTTTCTCCCCACTCTATCACTGGTGAATTCTCTCACCATCTGTACCTCTGGCCTACACCCTGTTCTTCTATGAAAAAAAAAATCTTTATTAAAAATTAAAAAAGAAGCATAAGCTTTCAAAAATTGTATACTCTGCTTAGCCAAGATACAAATCACAGCCTTACAACTATATTCAGCTTTATGCATACATCTTGGTGCTCAAGAGGTTAGTATATAATGTTACTGAATTATTAGTACTTCACCTTTTGTATTCCTCAGGGAAAGTTCTACCTGTGTTGAAGTATGATGAATAAAGAGATTTTATAGTCAGGCATGTTTGTAAACCTCCTTTCCAGTTTTTCCTTTACGAATTCAAAGGTCTCATTACCATAGAGGTGGCCATAGCTTTATTTGTGGAAGCAGCAGATTAAAAATTAAAATTTCTGTTCATTATTGTGTACTCCATTAACAAAACATTTTTTGGCACACTGCTTATGGACAACTGGAACTGGATGAATTGTGTGCTGAGAGTCAAGAGAGTGGTATAACTGAAGAGAGATGTTTGCAGAAATACAGGGAAACATGAACAAATCATGAAAATCAAGAATTTGTATCATCACATAGCTCATGTTGAATAAATGAGAGTTTGGAACAGCTTATGAAACACTCAGGGAAAGAACTTCATAATATCAACTACAGAGAATAACTATTGATAATTTCTCTATTTTCTACAAATGGATTTAATTTTACGATTCTTACCAGCTCTTTAATCGTTTCCTGAAGAGCTGAGATGAGGACATGCTTACTAAATGATGACCAGCAGGTGGCAGTAATACATAGACAACACAGACTGAAGAACTTGCTCAAAGGAATAGGCTTCCAAATAGAGGCAGGAGTCTAATGAAAATCATAGAAGTCATAGAGTAAAATATAGCAAATGGATAAAGCAATCATAAAAATTTTCATTAATATAAATTTTCAAGAATTTTTTTCAGAGCTTAGTGTGAATTTTTTATGAACTGTGATTTAAGGATATTTAAGATAGGTATAATAAAACTCATTAACTAAATCAAGATATAACATGCTATTTATCATACTTTTTATTAAAAATAATGTGCCAGATATGCCTGTGGGACTTAAATAAAACTTCACCTGGTTAAGAAGTATTTTAAAAGGAAAGTATAATAGTAACGATTTTTGTAACATTTTTGGCAAAGACTGAATATGGGTATAAGTATTTAACAAGAGTCTAGTGGGGGCTGTACATGCTATGATAGCGTAAGCAGAAACTACTGTTCCGGTTCTTGAGACAAGAGGGGAAAAGCACTATAGCACACAAGAGAATGGATTCCTGTTTTTCTACTTAAAATCAATCCCTGCCATCAATTTGTAAATAACAGTATTATAAGTTCAAGATTCCTGCCCACATCTCCTGATTAACTACCTTCTATTGTACTATGTACAACTTATGTCTCAGACATAGAGCCTTGAGTACATTGCTTTTCTGGACTCTCTTCTTATTTATCCTACTTCGTAATTTCCATTGGGAATGCCTAGCCCTCCTCTTCACAGGTTCACCTCTACTCATACTTTAAAATTCTCCATTCAGACTTCACCACTTTTGAAATCTTTTTCTGACTCTCTGGAGGGTGGCTGGACTGTTCTTCTACTGTGTTTCCACTCTGTTTTGTTCATGTCCCTCTTCAAATCTTAATCACACACAATTCTCATTGGTTATTTACTTATCTAGTTGCTTCATTAGACTATAGGACTTAGAAGACAGTAGCTAATTATGCATTCATCACAGTCATTCAAATATTTCAACCACTGTTTGCAGTCTGGAAGTTACTGGGTGTTCATTTGTGATCAAGTTGAAAACTGTGTCCTTAAGAAACTTACAGACTAGTGGAAAAGTAACCCAGATACAGTTTCTCTACAATATGAGCACAGGAAGTGGTAGTGCAATTTGTGGATGTGAACTAGTTAGTGATGCTCTTCTGAGAAAATGACTCTTGCACAATGGCTATTTGCTTACTAAAATAATAGCATGGAAAGTGTGGGACTAAGGTTCAAGGGCAAAAGGCAATCAAAGAGCCAAGCAAATGCTAGCCAACAGGAATATAAAGTAAGACTTGAAGGGGAGGAGGAAGCAGCAAGAAACCAAGAGGACAGTGAAGCAAACAAAGATACTCACAATTTTGATTTCCATCTTAGGGACAATAGGGAAATTTTGAAGGGGTCATGACAAGGGAAGGACTTAATCAAATTTATTTTTCAAAAAGAACATTCTGATTCCTTGTGTTGAAAGGCTTGAATAGGAACAGAAATAGAAACAGAACAGTTCTAAGGCTTGATATGAACATGAGGTTAAATGGCTCTGACCTATAAAAAGGGGAATTATTTCAGTGAAAATAGAGTGTAATGGACAGTACACAAGATCATTTCAAAGTAAAATTGACAGAACTTGAATTTTGATTGGCTGTTATGAGCATAAACTTTGGTGAGGGCCTTTCTCCTCTTAATTTTCATAGATTTCATACCAATTGGTATATAAAGTAGGTTTTAAGAGTATTTTATAAATGAATGAATAAATAGGAAAATGAATTAATGAAAATTAATGGACTACATTTCCTAGTTTCTAATCAACTAGGAAATCACTTCCTAAATTTTGAGATAATTTATCTTCTAGTAGGAGAAGTACAAAGAAATGGAGGATTATGCAATCAACATGCCCCATCCATGAGCAAGGACCTCATCTTACTTTGCCTGGTCTATTTAGTTGTTGCTAGTCTATATGTAAAGGCAGCAAAATATAATAGCATATAGTACCACTTGCTATTATATTGTGCACATGCCACATACTTTCTCTCAGTTAAAGTTTAGATAAAAGCTTAGTAATCATTTAAGATTTCAACTGAAGATACTCTATGTAGCAGGATCCAGTGTTTTTGAGAACACAGTATCATGATTGACCATATTGGTTGGGAAGCTGGAACTTAATGGGATGAGATAACCATTGTGGGAAGAGGAAAAGGTCAGAACATAAGTGCTACCTTATAGCCTATGCCTATGCCATCCTGAGAAAGTTTTAAAAACAGTGAGCACTGCAAAGTCAAATAAGTTCCCAAGTCTAAGAAAGTAATGCAAACCTAGCAGTGAATGTTGGAAAGAAATAATTTAAATGGTCAGTTACAAATTTGTGAGGACTAAAGATGAGAATGACTCAGGAAGATCGTTCAGGATTTTGCAATAAATGGAACTGGCTACAGACGTGTAGGACATTGATGTGAAAAGCTAGGGTGAAAGCACAAATTGGGAAATGCAAGAAGTACCGAAGTAAACGTTGAGCAGAAGGAAAGCTCAACATTGGGTGTTCAAATTGGCACCCAACGTTGGAGGAAAGTGTTAACTGAATGGTCCTCCAGCACCCAAGATTAGGACTGCATGCTGTGTGCAGTAACAGAGACTACACAGTACTGGCAATTTGGGGGTCTGACATGCTCCAGGTGGAACACTGCTTTATAGTGGGGCTGTATTAAGTGCTTTATATATAGTCTTAGGACATTAAACCAGGAGGTTCTTTCTTCTCCAAATGGAAAATGAGGGAATGGAGCATAAAGAAATGACTTGATATTTCTGGGGTCACTGAGGTAGCCAGAATTTAAAATCATACCTTCAAACCCATGGTCAGTATCATAAACTGTAGTCTACTACTTCACTAGAAAAAAACAAACAGGAACAGGCATAGGTTCCAGATTATCTCTTACACAATTGTGTGCATATAGTTTAAGCCATTTCAAAAAAAATCAAGATGCAAAGCAGTACAAGCTATGATTTGACTTAAGTGCAATGGCAGATAAAACAGCACCGCTCTTCTGTTGAAGATAATCCCACACAGACGCAGATAATGAAAACCATAATTAAAGGTACTACACTTTAACAAGTCCTGTGATTGTATGCTTTTGGAGAATTTGCAAAAAATCATAATTCTTCAGGACTGTTGTCTCTGTCTTCTCTGAGTTCCCACTGTCACACTTCACCTTTCATCAAGTGGGACTTTGAGCATCATGGGCATTTTTGTGACCTAACAGGGCCCGTTGCAAAGGGAACACATTTATTTTTGGCTTTAGTGAGAAATGGCCTTATAAGATCTACCTAAGTAGGATTAACTTACTGCTGACAGTCCAACTATAAAGATGGATTCTAGGAATATTCCCACCATCTGCTATGTCCTCTCAACCAGCTTCACATGGGAAGGTGTGAGAACAGTGACTGTGACTGTGAAAGGAATGTGTTCTTTGTTGCTTCATTCCAGAAGTTTGTGCTAGGAGAAAGAGAATCAGCATCTGGAATGTCTCAAACCAGAAATATGCCTGAGAAATTATTCTGAATTTTTTAGAACATAAATAAGAAACTGGAGGTATTTCTAAATTAAAAAAAAATCTTAAAATTTATTATATTATAAAAATTATTATGTGGTTGAAAATAATTTTTACATGAAAATAAGGTTTTCAACCAAGCATGACTTTTTGGAGGAAACAATAAATCATTTTAAAAATTTTGTTACATGTTATAAAATCAATGTTTTAAGAAAAGGCTATCAAAGAGAATGGAGCAAAAATTATAGGAAAAAAAAACATGACAGAGGATGTCAGGCAGTTAATTAATAAAAATAGCATGTTAATTTTTGGCAGTTTGTGCTTTTGTTAGCAATGAAAAAATTATAATTGTAGTAATTTAATTTCCCCACTCTAAATAAATGTTCCCTTTCTTACCAACTATTACATATATGATTTTGTATTGTTATCTTGAAAGAAGCCTACTAATTATATAAGTAAGCTTCAGGCTCCACAAATCTTGAGTCATTCCTTATTTGTAAGTCAGAAATTTGAATTATTTGTAAGTTTCTCATTTGAATTATTTCTGAGATTTTTAGGGTAGCTGCTTTTATGTCTTTTATTGTTTGAAAAAAGTTGAATTATTGTGATCTAAGTAGTGAGCCTTTGATATAGACTTTTAACATTTTGTTCAAAGAGAATGTGCCTTCTCATAGTTACAATAAACATACCCTCCCTAAAACAAGAGCAGTGTGTGGCTTCAAGCTTTATGCAATGGATTACAGAAATTCACTCCAGGTTTCCATTTGGAGTTTGATAATCTGATAGGTACTCTGATAACACACTATTGGTAATATGCTATGTTTTGCATGTCTCCCTTTCCCCAGTCACACAGACTGATATAATATCCAGTACTATCATGTCTCAAAGAAAAGTTTTTTGAAGGGCCTCCCTGGTGGCGCAGTGAGTTAAGCAATGCACTATGAAGCAAACCGCTGCTACTGCAGCACGAGTTCGATCCCTGCTGCTGGCCAGGGAGGGGACCCACATGGCATAGCAGACCTCTCCTGCCTTGTCCACTGCTCCCCTCAGCAGTGTGTTTCAGTCAGTCTGCCTGTTCTGCTCCTCACTCTGTCTGGTGATGCCTCTCACCTCCTGCGACTCCGGCCTGTACCCCAGTTCTTGTATGCATAAATAAATCTTTAAAAAATTTTTAAAAAAGTTTTTTGAAACAACTAAGAGATCCCAAGGAAAAGTGCTTTATTTTACCATAATAAAAACAAGAAGTAACTTCCTTTGCATGGCTAGTTAGTGAAGAGTTCTACTTAAAACAAACACCAAGTACAAAATGGAATGATTAAGTAGACTCAGATAACAAAAAAAAACTTTAATATAACTCTGTGAAGTTTTGCCCAAGCTTCTAACTCATCTATTTTAAAGCTCTTTATCTTACCATATCCTTTTCCCATGGGTTTCAACATCTCCTGGAAAAAAAATTTTTTTTGAGTGTTTAGTACTGTAGTTCTCAACCAGGGGCAATTTTCCCCCCATGGGATAGTGGCCAATGTCTTGAGACATTTATATTTTGCCACAAGTGGCAGGAAATCCTACTAATATCTAGTATATTCAGACCAGAAATGCTGCTAAAAATCTACAGGAGCAGGAGAATCACTTGCAACAAAGAATTCTTTTGGCCAAAAATGTCAATGGTGCCAAGATTGAGAAACACAGATCAAGCACATAACAAGAGCTGGAATTTAACGGATTAACTTAGAATCAAGTTTTCCAGTGATGCTGCAAACCATTTTGCAGACCAACAGTTTCCCAGGCCTTGTCTGTTTTATTTTTGCATAACATATATGTGCCATGTTGTGAGACTATACATTTACATATCAGTTTCCTTTAAAAATTGTCCTTTTAATAGTCTGGAGCTCTACCCACTTCTATTTATCTTAAGAGCTTTGCACATTTATTCATCTTTATGAAAAATTCTGAATACCACCACGCTCCTTTTGGCAAGTTCTTATCAGGACAGCTGTTTAGCAAATGAAAATATGAAGTAGCTCAACACTGATACACAGTAATTGCTTGGGACACAAAGAACCAGGAGGTATGATTAAACATTGATAACATCTAGGGGCGAAGTGAGGAAGCAGAAGAGAAGGCTGAGAGGCTGAGTGTAACAAGTTAAATTAAACCATTGTTGATCAAACCAAGTACCCACTAGCATGAGGAACTATAAAAGAAAATTCAAATTTTTGTACATTTAAAACAGAAAGTAGAAAAAATCAGTCAATGTTTTTAGATGACTCCAGGAAAAGGTCACCTCATATTTTTTCTTAGTGTTATTTTTTTATTGTGGTTATGTTGGTTGACAACACCATATGACTGAGAATTATAGGTTCAGATCTTTTCAGACCTGTTACCTCAACTTGCCCACCACCAAAGCACCCATAACCCTCTAGCATAATTCACCAGGCCTTTCACCCCTAGGCTCCTCACCCACTATCTCTCCTACTGGTAGCCTCAAGTCTACACTCAGATTTCTAGGGTTTGTGTTGAATTAGTTTTGACTGCATATTTGTTTTTGTCTTAGGCTCCACATGTGAATGAAATCATCCAGTATTTTTCATTTTCCTTCTGACCTATTTTGTTTATCATAATTCCCTCTAGGGGCCTCCCTGGTGGCGCAGTGGATTGGGCAACGCAATATGAACCGGACCACAGCCACTGCAGCGTGAGTTCGATCCCTGCCTCTGGCCAGGGAGGAGACCCACAAGGCGCTGCAGACCTCTCCTGCCTCACCCACTGCTCCCTTCAGCAGTGTGTTTCAGTCGATCTGCCTGTTCTGCTCCCCGCTCTGTCTCTGGTGAATCCTCCCACCACGCTGGACTCTGGTCTGTACCCTGGCTCTTGTATGTATAAATAAATAGATATTAAAAAAAAAATCCCTCTAGTTTCAACCATGTTGTTGATGCAAATGGCAGGCTTTCGTGTGTGTGTGTGTGTATAAAGCTGTATCGCATTGTAGACATATAGCACATCTTTTTAATCTACCCATCTCATTGTTCTATGAGGCACAACTACAATGTCCTTCTTCTGTCTAGGGTCAGCACCCTAAAATGGAGCACCCTAAAATGGTTGCAACAAGCAATCTAGTATGTTTGGCATAAAGTGAAAATAGAATCATTCTTCTTAAGAAATCATGTCTGATAGCGGGCACCATAAAGAATGCTACCTTACTTACCAAAAATAAATGAAAAAAATCATTACATTTCTTAGGCTGATTCTGATTGAGGAGAAGGAATTATCAAACTCAACTGGATTGTATTTTTGAAAATTTGGTTTATTCATAATATGGACTCATATGTTTCTAAGTCTTAATTTCTATTTTGTTAATTTTAGCTTCTAGGTTATATTACTTGAATCTTGCCTTTGTGTGGCCATTGAGTTGTGGCCAAAATATCACCTTTTTTTGATTTACTAGTCAAAAAAAGATACATGATTCAGTTCATCCAACAGTGAGAGCAAATATTATGTTACTACACATACTAAATCATTAGAATAAATCTTAAATTTCAGAAATCTAATATTTGTTAATAAACTTAGCTTAGTTATGTTTCTGAGTAAATCCTTACTCTTATCTATATTTGCATTTTCACTACTTTTATAAAAGTAGCATTAACATTTCTGGGTAGTATCAGAAAATTTTAGCTTCTGTTTTTATCATAAACCAGTATCTCCAAGAAAAAAAAAAAAAACAAGGTATCTGTAGAGAACAGTATTATTTGACAAATGAAAATGATTTTATGTTTCTTGGTACAAAGCTATTTAGACACTGAAGAAAAAAATCTGAATAAGGGCAAATTAATCAGAGTAGTCAATCAAAGCAATCTAGCTCAAGGTTGGTAAGTTATTTATTCTCCTTGAGGGAATAGTTGTGCCAGGGTTCTACATGCCAGGGCATTATGTGCATAGAAACTCAAAATGCTTATTGAGTAGAGGAATGAACATGTTAGGAAAGGAACATTTCAGTGTATTTTTTAATTGTTTATTGAAGCAACATTGATTTGTAACACTATATATATTTTAGGGGTATAGATTCACATGTGTGACAAGTATTTTTGCATAATTTAAAAAGTGCTGTTTCAGTTAGTTAATCTAACTTATGAAATAAGTCAAATTAATGTAAAAATTAGTACTTTGAGAGCTCATCTCATAAAGATCAAAAGTATTAAGGCTTTTTTTAAAATGTGTAATTGACTGGCAATAAATCAGATTTATAAATGCACAGTTAATATTCTAAGATGCTGTTTTTTTTCTATAAACTTGAGAAATTAAAAAAAGGTTCAGCAGTTCCTCTTTTCTAAATACCATTTATCCTAATCATTCAGTGTTAGCAGATGGGTTTGAATCCACATAAACTTTTCTACCAAGCATCTTACATGAACAAGTTCCTTCAACTTTTTCAAAAATAATATTAATAAAATATTTACTTGGTGATAGATACTACTCTACATTTTTAAAGTTTAATCTATTTATTCATCATAATGATTCAATGAGGAAGTTACTATGATTACAGAGAAAAAACAAGTGAGGTACATAAATACTCCATAAAGGAATGTAAAGGAAGAAAAAAAAAGGGGGGCTCAAGGAAAAGAGCAATTACAATAAAAAACAAACAGACAAAAAAAAAAAACCATAACAAGAACAAAAGGACAAAGACAAACCAGAGTAATTTTCTGGGGGTGGGGGGAGAAGACAGAAGGAGGGACCTGGATGATGAAGGTAGAAGGAGCATAAAACTGAGGTGATGGTGCACGAGTGAAATGGTGGTGGGAATTCCCTGGGGACTACAATTGATGTCAAATATATTTAATAAATTTAAATTAAAAAATATATACTCCGCTTAGAGATTGGTATATCAAAACTACTTGATAGTCAAGTTACTAAAATTCTTGTATTTTCAGGAAAAAAAATCCAGAATACAGAGCCACTTCTTGAGAGTGGGTGCTCCAGGTGAGACTGACCATATGCCAAAATACCCGTTGTGTATGCTGTCACCTTTCTCAAACATTTCAGAACTGAGCAGGATAATGCTAGAGCTTTAAAGTTAGACACACTCAGATTTATAGATGAGTTCTATCACTTGGGAAGATAATGATCTCCATCTATTTTCACATCTGTAAAATGAAGATAATAATACCAACTTAGAATCAATGTGAGGAGTAAGTACACTGGAGAATGACTAACAGAATTTAAAATAAGATTTTTCCTGTTTTTTTGTTTTGTTTTGTTTTGTCAGTATAGAAAGAGCCCCCAAACAGAAAACAGAGGGGAAAATTACTCCCACATTCCAAAGAAAGATGTCTGGCACATTTATATATTAGAAAGCAAAGCAGTTGCTTCCGTTAGCACATTTTTCAGCTCCAATCTAAATACAAGAGAAAATAGGAGATTAATAGGGGAGAAAGAGTGAAAACTGCTGTACGAAGGAAAAGTTTGACCTGTTATTTATGTGCTGTGTACACTTCACCCAGTGCCCTTCACCTTCATCTCAAACCAGATGATGGCAGATTCAAGAAAACTATTCCAGAGACTGTGACTATGGGGCAGAATGGCTTCTTACCCACAAAACGCAGTACAACAATAAAAGGCACTTAGAACTGTGTGAGATTAGGAAAATAATGGGTCAGCTCAGGAAAATTCCCTTGAGTTCCTGTGGCACAGAAATAAGTGTCTTACTTTTCTCTGGGAAATTCCTGAGAGGTGCCAGTTATGATCCAGGGAGAGAAATCAAGAATGTTGCTCCTTGCCTGGAAGTAATATTATCTGTTATTTGGTAAGCTACCTAAATACTTAGGAGGGTAAAGGAGCCCCAGATACCTTGAAAGAGATCTGCCTGGAAAGAGTGCCTCCCAAAGTGAAGAAGCCTTTACAAATGAGGGATGTGTGAGGGTACAGTTCTGACAGCAAGAATGAGCAGGCATTATAAAATGTCAGCAGGGAGGCCAACCCACCTCTATGGGGATGTGAAGAAAAAATTCCAGAGGAGGTGTGGAGGCTGGGGTTGAATCAGAGGAAAATCCCTAAAAGCTGTTACTCAAGGAAGAAAGAAGCTTGCTTCTGGGCTTCATAATAGTAGATTAGAATAGTACTGACCATATAATATCTTTATGCACCCACTTCTTCCCACTATGTGCAAGCTCTAAATGAGCCCAGATGTAATAAAAACTGGAAGAGAAGGAGTGGAAAACAAGTGAAAGAGAGATGAACATAAAGTCTACACTTCTCACCCTCCCTCTTCTCAACTACTGTTGTTCTGCTGTTCCCTAAGAAGTAGTCTGCATCCATTTGGGCTGCTAAAATAAAAATAGCATAAACTGGATGGCTTTGTAAACAACATTTTTTTTTCTCACAATTCTAGAATTTGAGAAGCCCATGCTCATGGTGCCAGTAGAGTTTTTCCTGAAACACACTGTCAGTAAAAGTCACATATAACACCAGGACCCACAGCCCATGCTTGCCAACTTTTCAATTTTCTCTAATATTTTATTTTTATATTATAAAAATGTTACTTTGGCTAAAGAACTCATTGAAACAGTTTTTTTTTTAAAGATACTTTCTTATGTCCAGACACAATGTATTATGTGTAAGAGATTTATCAACAACAAATTTGATAACCCAGTGATTAGAAGAAAAACATAAAGGCAACAGATGCAAAATATTCTTAGTTCTTAGCCTGAACATAACAGTTTTACACATTCTCAATAGTGAATTGTCAAATTCATTGATCACACTGTGATTCAAGAAGAATTTGTCAGCTTTGGTAAAACATTTTTTGATTTAGGGGATCTTAGAAGATCTGAGACATACTGGCTTAGGAGTATCATGCATCAGATCTCAAAAAGCTAATAAAAGAATTAAGAAAGATGGATATTCAATAAAGATTTAGAGATAAATAGTGATAAGAATAATGATGGAATGGCTTCAGTCAAGGAAGATTCAAAGATGAAGGTACTTTGAATTAAGTAATTTTGTAGTGATTTTCTAATCCTGCCCCAAATTTCTGTTGTATACAATAACTGAAATAGCCTCCACAAATTTCAAACAAAGGAAACATAACAGAGCACTGTGACCAAGACACCAACCTTCCTATTTCTGGGAATCACACTTAGCAATGCACAACTCTCCTTGATTGTGATTTCAAAAATCTATCCCATATGCAATCATTTATTCATAAATGATTTCCCAAAGTTTTCTACTACTTCCTTTGGCTAAGACACATCACATATAAACAATCAATGATCTGTCCATTCAAGAATTCACAGGTCACAAACTATATTGTCTTGTTCACCACCAAATCCCCAAAGCTAAAGGTAATAAAGGCAGAGAATAGGTGCTAAGCGACTATTAAAGATAATATAAATATAGCTATAGAGAGGTATTTAAACATAGCAATGTCACATGATAAAATTAAGATAAGCTGATGAACACAGCAAACCTGTGTCAAAAAATAACTTTAAAAGGGAAGAAATACTTAAAAGAAATTTTGAAGAAAATTGATTTTTCAAGGGGAACCAAAGGGGAAAATATTTTCTAGAGTACCAAACTACACATAGCTTGCTAAATCCTGATTTTAAAAACTGGTTTAAGAAAAAGAATTGACTTAATTTAACTGTATTTGAGGTTCTGACTTGCTTCAGTTAGAACCTGATTCATACTCAATATTACAATAACGTTTATCTCTTGACTTTGATTCCTCTGGCCTTTCTCCAAAATGAGGCTGTACAAATAGTTCCCTATTAAGTGTGACTATCTTCTCATGACTGCTTTAAGCCTCAGGTACAGTCTCATATTGTTTCCCCAAGCTCACAAGGTAAGCCCAGCATGCTCAACTAATGTTCTAAATTCCACTCCACTCTCATTGGACAGTTTAGTCTCCCTTCTAAATCAATGAAATAATCTATGGTCATAAATACATCAGGCACACTTCCAGAGAATGTGATTTTATCAACTACGATCCTATTCTTGTTTAGAATGTAGCCAGAAAAAGGTTTCTTAAAATAAATGTGTCTAACAGTTTCTATAAAGAGAAAATTCTTATATACAACTGCCAAGATAGACCTAATAGATTTAAACCTAAAATCACCTACTAAAAACAAAATATTTTCCTCATATAAAGCAGACAATCTATTGGCATCTGGCCCCAAGTTAACCTGAAAATAAAAAGCATAAGGAAGTCGTTAATATGATCAACTTCTGTATCTACAGCTTCTTAGAATATAGAAGAATCTTTGGCCCAGTGCCTAACCCAACGGTAAAATAATGACATCTCTCGGTGGTTAGGCAAACATAAATTTATGTCTATGTCCCATTCTAGAATGAAATGGAAAACAGGAACATGAAGGACCCAATTCAATTCTACCCTGAAATAGAACTGAATCAGACAAACTAGGGTAATCAACAAACCTTGGAGGGATTTCTATAAACAGCCTAAGATTAGCTATTTCCTCCTCCCCCTTCACATTAAATAAAAATTTCTCTTTAGTGGGAGGAAAAGAAAATTTCAATGTTACCTTGGGGACGCATTAAACTTCTATATATGGCTCAGTTTCCATCTATTTTGGCTGTAAAAGTATATAGGGTCAGAAACCTTGAGAGCAGAGGTTAAGGCCAGAGTTTGTTAGAATTTCATGAGTTAAGAATGAAAGTTTGGCTGTGTTCTTGGCTTAATGTTAGTAGGCCTTGACTGGAACAAAAGGGGAATGCTAAGATAGGTCTCCCACAAATGGCAAGGCATCTTTCAACAGTACTAACCAAGGTGACTAACAGCATTTGGAGCCTCAGATTGTGGCTACAATTCATCATGCCAGCCTAAAAATCTCTCATAAACATTCTACCACAAGTCTTTATTTGTACAACGTGATGGGAAAATCAAAGTACTGAGGCCTAGTCCAAAGAACATTAAAAAATCATACCAGGAAATTTAATAGGAGTTTATCTATCTCTATCTTGAACTCAATCACAATCTCAATCTCTCTTCTATATAAATTAGTGAGTTCCACAACATATTAGCAGTAATGTAATGGCCACTTATCAATACTTCCATTAGCACTTCTTTGTATATTATAAGAAAGGCCACTTTCCAATTCATCACTTTGCGTTATAAGTAGATATACTCAGTTCCTTTTAGAGTATTTTTGGCAGGCCCTTAACAAAAATTATGGTGTTGGGTTATTTCATTTTACAACATCACATTAGCATTAACTTTTCATTTTACCAGGATAGCCAAAGTATGCATATTATATAAACCCATATTCCTCTTCTTGGGACACAATGAGTTGAAGGTCCCTAGGCAAAGCCATTAAGAAATCAGAGTAATATTAAAATATTTGACAAAAGAAGTGAAATTTTTTATCAACTGGTCATATGATTAAGTCATATTAAGAACAAATAATGTAGCTTCTTCATTCATAGATCTCTTTGGGGGGGATAAAATTCCTGTGGGCAATTTTCTTTATGTGATAAAGTTATATTGTAAAACACACCCAATAGATAACAATTAAAAAACTTAGATGCAATACTAAATGCAAAAAAAATCATATTAATGCCATGGAAATAGTACCCTGGGTATTCAGTACAAGGAAAATGAGATGTTATTTACAAAGGACTAGAAGGAAGGCTTTTTTGAAAGGGTTTGACTCTGAACTTATCTTGGGTAATATGTAGATAGGTGTAAGAAAATTAGAAAAAAACCACTCTGGCAAGTATATAAATGAATGAACAATCATTATAAAAATTCCTGCTGTGAACTACTGAGTCTTTACAGGTATGAGTTATGCCAAGTTATTATATAAGTGAAACATGTAAAGTGTTTTTGCTAATAACAGTATATTTCTCTTTAGACTCACTGGCTCAACTTTGTATGGAATAGCATTTATCCATTGTAATTTATGTTAAAATCATATTGTCACCTCATTGAGATTAGAATGACACCACTCTTTCCCTTCATCCATTATCACTTTAGTTTCATTTTCATACAGACACAGCAGGCACAACTCTCTCAATCATAAATACTCAATAGATTTTGAATGAATGAATACAACTTAACTCTGTTGGAAGTAGCTCAAAAAGATCTAGCATACCAAAAAAACTCATAAAAATTCAAATAAATTCATAAAAATTTTAAATAGAGATCAATTGTGAGCACATGTATTTTCAACAAAAATTAAAATGTGAACATTTCAAAATAAATACAAACATTTTGTAGAAGTTTAGTAATAGGAAAAATTCTATGTACAGAGAGTTTACCATAGATACTTGGGAAGTAAAATATAATATTTTACTAAATAGTTGCAGGAGAAATAATGTTTGGAAATTTTTTTTAAAGAACTATAAACAGTGATTAGAAAATGTAAATAGTCTTTGTAGGTTATACAAGATTGGATAAATTTTGGAAAACAAAAATTTAGATACTAGAGCATCAGGTTTTTAATGCAGTACACAGACTTAAAGAAGTTGTGAACAAATGTACACTTGGGTCCAATGACCCAAGAAGGATTCTCTGGGTAATAATTGACAAGAGGTTTGTTATGGAAAACGTGGAGGTAAGATCATATAGAACTCCATATAGGTGCATGCATTAGGGGAAATGAGAAGGGCAATTTTTCAGTCTCTCAGTCAGGCAATCAGTGATTCAAGACATATTTTTAATAACCTTGTATTACCAGGCAACTTAGGAGTACTGGAGCTATAATGGTGGACAGAGAGGCAGAGAAGGCAAACACTATATTAATATTCATATAAGCAAAGACTAAGTGTATGTTGCAATAAACTAAGGAATCGTTGAGATGCCAGAGGTAATCAACACAATTAAGGACATGAGAAGGAAGCATTTTTAGTGAGTTTAGTTTATTCATGTTGCAACTCTGGGAGAGAATTCATAGCCAAGCTGTAGATGTGTAGGTCGACAGTTGAATCTAATGGACTAGATGTGCTAACTGGAGCAAAGATGGCTATAAACAATGGTGAATATGACATAGGTATTTAAATCATGATTGGAATAGTAAACACTTTGTCAATAAATCTTTTTTCTTTTCCAAGCCTAATGATATTCCCCGTACTTTGACACTGCATGTTCAATACCCAATAACATGCTAAACAAAAAACAAAACAAAACAAAAAAACCCAAAACAGCATGAATATCTTTTTCCCTATAGTTTAAGGAAAAGCAACAAAAGGGTGTAATAGCTCTTGACTACAGTACTACTTACATTATGAAACAGGTCATATAATATTAAAAAATGTATAAATCAGCAATTAGTTGGAATTCACAGAAATCTTTACAAAATAATCTCAAAATAAATAGCCGTATTCATTAGAAGAATCCCCTAGTTGCAACATGAAACTTTATTCTTCTGCATGTAATTTTCACTGGACAAAGAGCAAAGGTCAGGAATACCCGGAACTACGGGGGCATTGCTTAACTCATTTTTGACATCTCACAGATATTTGTCATAAACCAAACTTTCAGAATTCCTTGATGAGCCCAAACTATTAGTGTATAGCACTCTCCTCTCAAGACTGCAGAGCAGGAATGGAAGCTGCAATTCTGAATAAGAAACATCCACAGCATTTAAAAAAAAAATTCTTTACACGGAATTCTATCAATTCTAAGTCATCAGGCCACAAATTAGCATAACCAAAAGGAATACGCAGAGCACATAACATACTTCACATAATTTTATAAGAGATAAATGGAAGATGGCAGTACTTTTCCTGCAATTTATGAATAAAATCTCTGTTTCATCAATGTGAAACACAAACATCCCACATGAAAGACTGTTCTGTGATCCCAAAACAATGTCTTGACAGGTTTCAGTACTCAGCAAAACAACATTTACATTATTAACATTTTTCTGAATTCACTAAATTTGTTTTCTGATATTTCATCCTATTGGCAAAGCCCTCTGTTCTTTTTGCAGAAGTCTCTTTATATATTTCAGGAAAAAATATAACTAAAAAAATAAGGGGCATTAACAATTATTGTTTACATATCTCACATCAAAGAATCACAAACATACGTTACTCAAATATATCAATCTAAAGGTGAGCTTACCAGTGGAAACAGAATTGTAGTGCTGAAGTTCCAATTCACTAGAGTCATCAGAGTTTTCAGTCAAACAGGTTAATGTAAAATCTGAATTGGAAGCATGCTCCTGTCTGAAGCTTTCAGGAGAAAGACAATCCAGTTCAAATTTCACAGTCGACATTGCAAAATTCTTAAAGACTTATGTAAATCAAAGTTCACAAAATTGAAGTTTTATAAATCACAGGAAGGGAAAATCACGGTATTGTAATCAGTAATCACTCCAGGCTTTCTGGTAATTATTTCACTTGAGCATTCAAAAAAAGATAAAACATGCATAGCTGACCCTCCAAGAAGTTTTCTCTATTCATGCCATTCCTAGACAATTGATTTCAATAGGATGGATGGATTTGAGAGTTGTTTTTCTTGTAGTTCTCTTGTGGCTTTTAAATGATAGCAGCACTAACCCCATCTAGAAAGGTTGCAGTAAAAAGTTAAATGGGCTAAGTGAAGACATGGGCAAGGCTGCAGGGATGCATTTAGTTCTTGGTATGAAAAATTCTCATTCACATCTCTGTATACAAAAGATCAGCTGGGTGGGGCTAAGGACTGTCAGGGAATGCAACTTTACTGGGCAGCTCATCAGAGGAATGTTTTAATTTGGAAGGAACTTAATCCTAAATGATATTTCCTGGGTCAGGATTTTGAGACTTCAGTCCAGCTGTTTATTGAAAGAAAACTATAATTGTAGGGACAAAAAGTAAATTAAGCTAAAAGGCTACATAGCAAAAGAAGTCATCAACAAAATAATAAGGCAATGTTTTGGATGGGGAAAGTATTTCCAAACAATGTATTTGATAAAGGGTTAATATTCTCAAAAACATGAGGAATGAAGGCAACATAATAGGAAAAGCAAAACAAATAAGCCTTTTTAAATAATGGACAAAAATAGATAGATACATGAAAAGGTGCCAAGTATCACTAATAATCAAAAACACAAGAAATAGTAATGAAGGAAAGAGTATGGAGAAAAGAGAATCTGTGAGTTCTGTTGGTGGGTTGGAAACTGTTACATGGAGTTTCCTCAAAAAAATTAAAAAGTAGAACTACCATATGATTCAGCATTCCCAGGTCTACGGATATATCCAATGAAATTAGGCCAGTATTTCAAAGAGATGTCAATACCACCCATGGTCATTGCAGTATTGTTCACAACAGCCAAGACATGAACCCAACCTGCATAGTTATGGACAGATGAATGACAGAGACAAAGAAAAATTATATTTCATATAGATATATAGACATAAACATTATTAGTCATAATAAAGGAAATCCTACAACTAATGACATGCTAGAAAATGCGGCGCTTTAATAAGTGAAATAAATCTTCACCACATTTATATGTGGAATTTAGAGGAGCCTAACTCATAAAAACAGAAAATAGATTGGCTGCTACTTGGGGACAGCAGTAGAGAAAGTAGGGGGGTGTTGGTCAAAGGGCTATGCAGTGGTAAGTTCTGGGAATCTAATAGTGTGGTGACTATATTTTATATTCTGTATTGTACACTTGAAAGTTGAAAAGAGACCAGAATAAGTATTCTCTCCACACATACAAAAAATAACTAAGTGAGGTAATGAATGTATTAATTAAACATGGTGATTTCACAAATATATCAAATCATCACACCGTATATCTTAAACTTACACAACATTATATGCAATCATATGTCAATAAAATTGGTAGCAAAAGAATTTTAGAAATGGTGATCAAGTGAGATATACAGCTTAATTAAAAAAAACATATACGACTGGATTTTAAAATATGAGCAGGTGATCAACACAAGAGCAAAATACTAAAATGGCAAGAGTTAAGGGGGGCTGGTATTATACTGTCGGATGGATAAAACACCTGTGCTCTTTGAGAAGCTGGTTAAAAGATTGTGTTGGTCACCTCAGAATTTAATTTAGTGTTTCACTTATTCATTTTTTTACTTTAGTCTGGCATCCATGATGACCAGGGGAGAGATATCAAATAGTATATAAGGGAGTAATTTAGCAAAAGTCTCATTTTCCATTTAGGAATTAAATTAGATGATGCTCAAATTAGGTTTTTGATAGTTTACTTTTCATTCTACCTTAATTGCTTATTTATTAACTTATTTCTTCATTCATATGAGGACTAATTCCCTGCAGTAGGTATTAATAGATACTTAGATACTAAAATGTCTAGGCAGTGTTACAATAAGGTTGTGGACTAGATCTGGTCTCAGCGGGGGGGGCGGAGTGGGGAGGGGATGTTTGACTGATTCAGGATTTTAATTATACCCATGGAATTCAGTAATAAATTGATGGGTTACAAATGGTAAATGTCATTCTTAGAAGCAATTTTATCTTTTCTGTTCAGTACTACTTGAGACAATAAAACATATCTAAGAATGTTGCAAACCAACTTTTAGTACAATATAGAAAGTATTGTAGGTAAAAAATGATACATCTTACTTATAATTAACTACTATAGTTGAACAAATAAGGAAAGGAAACTGGCTCTCTGGTTCATATCCCTTTTAAAATTATAACCCAGGCAGGGGAATTATCACTATTCCAACAGCATTTACACAAATGAAATATGCTCTATAAGCCCAGGCCACTATCATTCTGGAACAAACATGAACAATTTTAGATTAAATGGCTTACATAGTCAAGTTCCACTGTTAATTATGGAACACTCAGCATACATAAGAAGTTAAAATCAAGAGTTAAAAATGATAATTCAACAAAACATTATTTAAAACAAAAAAGAATTTCAGTACATTTTTTGAATACCAGAAAAAATTGTTTCAAAGACAAGAAAAACAAAAGATAATATAAACAAAATTGGACTATATCAAACTAAAAAGCTTCTGCACAGTGAAAGAAACTAACATTAAAACAAAAATACATCCAACTAAATGGGAGAAAAAACATTTGCTCATCATACATTTGACAAGGGGCTGATATCCCAGATTCTAAAAAAAAAAGAAAAAAAAATCATGAAACTCAACAAAAAGAAAACAAGAGACCCAATTAAAAAAACAGGGAGAGAGCTAAATGATACTTCTCCATGCGGGATATAGAGATGATCAACAGGCACATGATAAAAATGTTCATCACCACTTATCAGGGAAATGCAAATCAAAATAACAGTGTGGTAACATTTCACACTAGTGGGAATGGCCCATATAAATATGCCCAGAAAGAAAAAGTGTTGGTGTGGATGTGGAGTCTTTCATTGTCATGACAGCCAGAAAATAATCAGTGAAAGAATTAAGACATATTTCATTTGATATTCAACTATAAATTTATTGCATGTTATTTTATTAAGTGAATTTTTATCCTAATTCTATTGATAAATCTAAATTCTATTGATAAATTTTTAACTTATCTATATTTTCCAGATGTAATTTTATATAATAGCTCACATAAAAGTGGTTCACACCTTGAATCAAAATTACTCAAAACCCTAAAAATGTATCAAATTGATTAAACAGCTGGGTATTTTTTCTCCAACATCATCCATTACTAATGGAGAAGTGAAAAAAAAGAGAATGGGGGTGCAGGCCAGAGATGCGGGGGATGAGAGGACTCACCAGACAGAGTGGGAAGCAGAAGAGGCAGATTTACTGAAATACACTAAGGAGGGCAGCAGGGGTCTAGACAAGAGAAGTCTGCTGCACCAGGTGGGTTAGTTCCCTGGCCTGGGATCAAACTCATGCTGCAACTGGCTGGTGGCAACTTAATAGCTAGCTAGCACTGAGACTTTATCCCCCATACTACCAGGGAGGTTCTCTCATTACATCTATAATGCATGTAAGTAACACGTATTCCCAAAGCCATGGGTATTGCTTTCTAAATTTCTCAAATGAGTCTCTGAAAATTAATTTATGGGTGTCAATCTCACACATTAACAAAAGTTTATAAATGCTTAGAGTTAGAATTAGTCAACTTAGATATTTAATTGGAAATAATGGAAGTTATTTATTTAAAAGCATTTTCTACACCTTCCATCTTCTACCTAATATAACCACGAAAATTCTTTGAATCAGAGCGCTCCTGCATGTATCACATGACTATTATCAACCCAAAGGTGCATTCTAATGCTAAAAAGATGATTATATGGGTGTTCCTAAAACTGAGTTGAATCAAGCAATCAGATACTTACAAGAAAGTTCCAGAATAATAACATGATTATATTCTTCAATAATATAAAAAAAAACACACAAAAAATAAAATTGCAAGGACAAAAAGAAGCTGAACTTTCATTATAAGTTCTTTTGGAATGGGGTAGAGATAAATGTGGTTTCTTATGGAGCAGATTTCAATTCTGTTTTTCAAAAAGTCTTGTAATTCTGACTTGGCCCTGGGGCTCAGAGGGTTAAGGATAAATGCACTTCCTAACATCCTCGCTTCGAGAAATTGCACATTATTTTTTAATGAAGAATTTAAATTGCATATCTCAGTAGAGTTATTGAGATAGATAAAAGTATATTAGAAAAACAATCAGGGCTTTGATTGTAATGGTATGAATATATATCCTTGTAAAACTACAGACTTAGTTTAATGGATACCTTACACTAGAACATTTTGTCATGCTATAAAATTGTGGCTTGCAGTTGAGAAAAAAAAAATCTTCATTTCCGGACTTCAAAAATAATTAGAAAAGCAACACAGAGTAATGGAAACAGTGAGAACTCTAAAGTCATATGGACCTGAATTCAATCCTATCTCAGATATTTAGTACTTATGTGCAGCTGTTAAGTTTATTTCACATATTTAAATCTGTTTCCCCATGTGTGAAATGTGTGATAATGATACATATGCCTAGAAGGACTGTTTTGAGAGTAAATGAGATAATATAGGCAAAGCTGCTAGCATAACATCTGCCTCATGACCACCTATTCATTCATGTTTATTACGTATCTGCAACATACCAGTCAATGCTTTTAGGCAGTTTATCAAAATATGGGACAGAATAAACCAGAAAATCTACAGCGCAATATGAAGAACAATAATCACTACTACAACGCACATGTTGGTAAGGGTACAGCAAGGGTAAGGGTACAGCAAGGGTAAGGGTACAGCAAGGGTAAGGGTAGTCAAGGAAGGGCTCTTGGAAGGTTCTGCATGAAAATTAGCAGGAAAGAAAGGTGTGCTTTGTGGATATCTGGAGCAAGAAGTTTCCAGACAAGGGGCAGAGATCATAAGCAGGGTATGTGTTGTGCAAGTCTGAGGACACTGGTTAAAGAAAGGTTCTATTCCAGGAATATAATCTAGAAGATACTATCACAAATAGTCTATAATCAACTCTGTAGTTAAGAACAAGGACATCTTTGGCCAGAGTGTCTGTAGCTATGTCATGTGTCTGCCTTTGGCAAGTTACTTAACATTCTGTATTTAATTCTCCATATAGATAACATGAGAACAAATAGCTCCTAGGGTTGGGGTGAGAAATTAATTAGTTAATAAATATTCAGGTGTTAGCACATGGCAAAGAGCAAAGAACTTGCCAAAGAATCCAGTGGCATATTATGCACCTCTTGTTGGAAAATCAACCTCTATTTCCTATGAATATAGCCCAAGTTAGAATTATTAGACTTAATATTTTGAACTATATTTTATTTGTGTGAACTATATTTTACATGGGTATTTTATATTTGGGAAATGTCTTTTTGTCCTTACCTTGTTTTATTTTTAAGATTCTTTTGGATAGAGTTAGAATTTTTCTTTCCAAATTTTAGAAATCTTTTAAGAGTTTTGCTATCTCTTGAACATATGCAAACACTCTGAAGATTGATGAATCATAAAATTAAAATTCTGAATTTTAAAATTCAAGAGGAAATCATTTTGATGTTTTCTTTTTGAAAACTTTTGACAGCTGGGTCACAGTTTATCTACTTTAAATGTGACTGAATTTTGGCAAACACATTACAGATCATCTTGCCTATGTTAATGTCTTTTGTATTTAGATTATGAATTTGCTGCTTGCTTTCTTATGCATTTCCCTATCCAATCTTGCCAACAAGACAGTGATGTGTGTATGATTCCCCCCATATTGAGGAAGGAGAAACTATTACTTATGAAAGTAACTTAGTTATTATGAGGTTAAGTGTTAGAGGTAGAACTCATTAACAGGCATCTAAAGTTCAGTGTTTATTCTCTATTGCTATAGTCTGAATATTAGCTTCCCTCCCAAATTCAAATGTTGAAATCTTAATCCTAAAAGTATTAGGTGGTGAGCCTTTAGGAGGTGCTGGAGTCTAGAGAAAAATTTCATAAATGTTTAGTGCCTTTTAGAAAGAGGCTCCCTACCACCATGTGAGGATACAATGAGAAATCTGAGACCAGAAAGGGGTCTTAATATTGACCATATTGGCTCCCCAATCTTGAATTTTCAGACTCCAGAACTTTGAGAAAAGTTTCTCTTACGTTTATAAGCCACTGGTTTATGGTATTATATTACAGGCACCTGAATAGACTAAGACATCTATCCAAAATAATCTCCCAATTTCTGTTAGCTTTACATTCACCTAATCTTCCTTTAAAGGCCACACCAATGGCTCTAGCTCACAGTATTTATTATATTGACAAGTCATATGATACAAAACTTGTGGTTTTATATTTTAATAATTTGTTTATAATACCGATTATGTCTTCCAATTTGATGATAAACTTATGAATAGGATTGAATATATAAATATATATACATGTATATGTATATATAGTCAGTGGTTATGGATACACAGAACTTGGGAACTTTTGGACAAAGTAAAATATCTGTACTTTGAAAGATTACAGGATTTAGAGCTATACAGACAGAATGAAATTTGGTCTTTGCCATTTACTACATCTATGATCCTATGTGGTGATATAGAATCTTATTATCTTTTCTATTAAGTAAGATGAATAATTTCTTTCTACCATGGTCATTATATAAATTGAATGTGTAGGAAGACAAAATGTATTTCCTCTACCCTTCTGAGCTCTTAGCAGAGATCACAAAAGAAAATAAAACAGTTTATAAGCATATATATCACATGCATACATTGGAGAGACAGAGGAAAAAAATGAATGACTTCTCAAGGCAACTTAAAATTCAAGAGAGTAAAAGTTTTACAGTGTGTATCAATGTCTAGTATTCACCTTTGTAATAAAGATCAGTCTTCTCTGGCTGATGGAACTTTCAGGGAGGTCAGTCAGACAATCAAGTTTCTTTTGGGGTATCTTTTTTAGGGAGGTAACAGGAGTTCAGAGAAATTCTCTCCCTGTATTTGCTGTTTTTCAAGTGTCTACAGCTTAAAATTATCAATATATCAAAGCAGAATACTTTCGAGTGGCAAGTCCTGTACTCTTACAGTCATATTTTGGAATGGCCTCTCTTGCTATCCTTCAAATGTAATCATCTACCATTATCTTGGGCATACTTTGTGCAGTCATGAGAATGCACCTTCCAAATCTCCAAATATATAGAGACTCACTAAGAACTGTAGTTGTAGCAATCTGAAATCCATTGCAGAGATATTTACCAAAGATCCACTTGCCATTGGCTACTCCTACTCAATGTTGGTGTCTCAGGATTACTAAGGCAAAGCCATTACTGGAAGAATTGGGACTCCTAGATGACTCTGACCTTGCCTGAGCTTTTAAATTGTACTGCAGTGGGGGTCAATTATACCCAAACTTCCCTCCCTTTCTCTTTCACACATGGGTTGGTTTTGCATCAGTCTAGTTACTTTCTCACCTTCCCTGACTCCTTCATTATTATCAATAGCTGTTTCCCTAATAAAATTATTGTACATTTAACACTGTCTTTCGATTGTTTTGCACAGAAAATGGATTAACAAATTAATTTAGAGGGTGGAGAGCATAGTGGGGAAGGAGAACAATGGACTATGGTAGAAGACTTTTGGTACCTTTATGGTTGGTGTGATGTGGCAACATACACTTGAAGGGTGTGATTCTATATCTCTAAATAACATACAATACTGAAAACCAATGCTATTCAAATACAATAAATGAGTGAATGTAGAGTTGTTCAGTTATTTGTAATATGTAATAAGTAAACAGCTGCTATAAAATGCAAGGCCTTGCTGAAGGCATGTAACAAGATGATACAAAAGACATAAAATTCACTGCTCAAAAAAAATGCCCTATTTCTTGTCAGCTTGAACTGTAAACAGGAAAACAAAGTAGTCTAAGAGTAAAATGTAAAATACATAGATTTGAAAATGTCTAGCTAGGAGAAAGGAACTATTATATGCCTATATGGCAAACTATGCAAAGGTTCCACCAAAGAAGCAAAGTTGAATATATTCAGACCTTAAAAATGTCTTAAGATCCCAAGGTCAATATGATATAGGAAGAAATGTGAACTACAGTGTCATAAAGACCTGAGTTGAGTAACAGCCCCACTAATTATGGGGCATATTTACACATAATTAGGTGTGATTCTTAAACTCTTTAAAATCTCATTTCCTTTTTATATAAAATAAAAAGGATAATTATCAGTGCAGCTACCACAAAGTAAAACAATTTTTTTGGGGTACCCTTGCTTTATTTATAACCTATATCTTGAAATCAGTGACTATCCTGACTTGTTTCCTTGTACTTTGGCCTGATGATTTCCTGATTCCTGATCAATCATCTTCTGCCTTCACTTCTGTATGCTTGGAGTCAATGCTTAATACTGCTGTCTTATTCTTTAAGATTTAAATGATTCGGTGTATTCTATGTGCCTCTATCTGATCTAGGTAGAAAATTTTGAAATCTGCCCTCCCATTGGTACCCACTTATGGAGCGGTCTTTCTCTCAGATTTTGCATATTCTCTCAAAAGGGGAAGAATAAAGAGAAGACTGCAGGGCAACAGGTAGAGTCATAGCCAGGTTCCAACATTTGAAAAACTATGATATAATGTGATGGACATTCTGCAAAGATTTCAAGAACTCTTTGAAGCCAAGGGAGATATAAATCCTGTTGCTCAAGTCCTCATACAAATTTGAATTTCCTGAATATATTTTATGTCTAGGGCATGCCTTTGTAAACCTTTCTGCTTTCTTTCCTCTCAAAACACTATCAATATCAACACTCATGTTATTAACTAAGAAGGTGATTTGATTACTTGGCTATAAGCACTGTACATATTAACTTTCCATTAAACATTTATATTGGCTCCTATAAAAATCCAATAATTCATTTAGTGTTATTATGTTTCATATATGGTTATTTTTAAACAATCGCCTTTACTTAGATACAACAAAAAAAATTATAAATTTTGATACAGGGCCTCCCTGGTGGCACAGTGGGTTAAGCAATGCACTATGAAGCAAACCGCAGCCACCGCAGCACGAGTTCGATCCCTGCTGTCTGCCAGGGAGGGCACCCACATGGTGAGGCAGACCTCTCCTGCTGTGTCTGCTGCTCCCCTCAGCAGTGTACTTCAGTTGATCTGCCTGTTGTGCTCCCCACTCTCTGTGGTGAATCCTCTCACCACCGACACACACCTCTGGCCTGTACCCCAGTTCTTGTATGCATAAATAAATGAATCTTTAAAAAAAAACAAAACCAAAATATCTTGTTACTTGAAGGAATAGCTCCAATTCACTGTAAATAGAAAGAATGACATGCACAATTCTTCTGTATAATAAAAAAGTGAATTTGTAAACTCAGTTACCTTCTACTGTCACTGCTTTCATTCAGAAACACATTATTGCTTTCATCTCCTACTGGGTATTGCTGAGTTTATTCTTAATTTCATTAATCTGTCATTCAAATTTCCTATTAAGTAACCTCTCTTTGGGATTGGGAAGATTTTAAAATTTTAGATGACTTTTGAAACTTAAAAAAGAAAAAAATAGCTTATGGAAGAAAACATTTAAATATTCATATTCTTGGAGGGGGAACACGCAGCCAGACAGGATCTTTGAGTCATTGCTTCCCTCAGAAATACTGAGGATAGGAACTGGGAGGAAGCAGCCACGTCTAGAATGGAGGCAAGTAATGAGGATCAGTGCCAGCAAAAAGAGAACCAGACACCACTGGCAGGAAAGGAAAGCCAGATATAGTAAGTCAGGGACAGTGTCTGTGCACTGGGGTGCTGTCAGCCCTCTCCCCAGTGTTCCCCCAGGGCTTTCACACCAGCCTTGGGAGGAGAGAACATAATTCACTGTGAGAGCATAGCTTGTTCACAATTCAAAAAGAGACATCTAGGTGACCCACCTGAAAAACAGTTATTTGGTAGCTTTTAGGTAGCAGAATTAATCAGATGGGATATCTCTTAAATATGAGAAAAGTAAAGCTGTAGACTATATTAATTGGGCTTACCCTGTATCTAACAGCTTTAAAATCCCAATGTTTATTTATTGTTCATGTATCTGTGTGTGTTCTACAGAATAACAGATTAACCTTGAGCAACAACTTGCTTCTTCTGAAGTCATGGCAACTTAAATAAAGCATCTAATCTTCATGAAGATTTTATAATTTATAGTATATTAAAAGCTTCACAAGAAGAAATCGCCAAATAAGGAAAAATATACACTTTATGTTCCCAGATGGAATTTTTCATCTTTGCTTTCAATTTAATAAAGAATCAGTTTATGACCCAAATCACATTGGGAAATCATCCTTTTTTAGTTTTATAAGAATTCATTTTCTAATTAATTATGCAGATATGAGAACAGAGAAATATAGTACAAAAGTATCTACAAGCTTTAATCATTTTAGATCTATTTTTCTTTGAAGTCAACCAAGTTCCCACAAACTAACACCGTAGGAGTATGAAAGTGAGTATTTATATTGTTAGGTGGAGTTTGATAATTCTACAAAGTAGATGATTTACTGGACTAATGGATAGGTTTTCCCAGCAGGGTTCCCAAAGCCTGTCTGCTAATAAGTGGGAGCATTTCATATATGAACTCATTTTAATCACTGCAGTATAGAGATAAGTGTTAACATTTGAGTGTTTAATTGTAACCTGTTTTGTGATAAGTTCTTCAAATAAATTATCTTTTATAATCTCATACCTATTATAAAATGGTTATTTTTAATATTTACTTTATAGAGAGAAAATTAAGATTCAGAAAGGTTAAATAATATCCCAGTTCACTTAGCCAGTTATAAAGGAGACAGGACATGAAACTAGGTCCTTGTAACTTGGAGTTTACACATGCAGTAGCATTCATGCTCATTCTATGCTTGCTACGTTACACATAATAATAGAAAATCAATACTCTGAGGCATCAGTTTAACATGAATTTAATACTTCTCTAATGTATGGATTTGAAAACAGATGCACTTTGATTATTTACCAGCATTATTGGAAACTCACTGAACATTATGTGAGAAAAGCTAAATTCATTAAGTGGCACTAATATTACAACAATAAGAGGGGGTATCACATATTTCATTGTAATTCATTTTAAAACTACAGACTGGTTAAAAATTAATGCAAATTATCAAAATATCCTCTAACTTCAATGGACGTAGAGTTCTAGGATCCCCTAGACCTGTCTATGACCTTTGAGTATTATGGGATAATTCAACAGGATAAACATGTCTGAACCTTTACTATGCACTTATCTAGTATCTGAGTACAAAATAATGCTATTAACAATGTGTGTACTACCTAATCCTAAATGAAAATTTTTCTCATTACTTATCCCTATATATTATTTCCATTTTTATCTGATGTTTCATGTTGCTTTAATTGATGTTTCTTTCCCATGATAATAACTTTCCCATTCCCCTTTCCCTAAAATTATAGACTATATAACTTGTTTGAATTTCAGAAAGAATTCAAGCCAAAGCGGAAGCTAATTTGGCGTTTACTTTCCATGACTATCTCTTTTTATGATACCATTTCTTGGCATATGGTTCCTTAAGAAAACAGAAGCTAATTTTACATATTTATGAATTTATTTCATCATCCTCTTACTTTTATACAGTGTCCAAGTGTTGCTTGCTATTATAGCTTATGCCATTTGGCTTTTAAAAAGTCAAATGGACTTATGTTTATTTTGGAAATACCAAACTCATTTCTCACAAAACCAAGAGCTCAAGCTAGTTTGTGATGAAAATCGCACTTCAAAGATAGCAAAATCTTTTAGAACTGGGATTCCTCGTAAAAGAACAAAAATACATGCAAAAGGACAGAAAAAATAAAGTGTGGGAACCACTTCAGTAAAAATTCAACCAATAACCTAGTCTCTCAATGAATTCCTATTTTTTTAAAATTATAACCTTTATGAAAACACAGGTTAAATGTTCTTTATTCATTTTCTTAAAAATCTAATATGTACAGGTGACAGTAAAGGCAGTTATGATAAAGAGCTATATTTGCTAAATAACAATATATATGATGTGAATATATATTAACTAAGCTGCTTTTGATTTCAAATAACAAAAACACCAATGTTTTTAGTACTGGAAGATTACAAATGCAATTAAAATGATAGAGGCAGGCCGGTTCACTAACTGTAGTGAGATTCAGTGTCATCTGGCTTTTGCCCTATTTTTCTATAGTTCTCTCAGGCTCTCTCACCTGATACTGCCAGCAATCTCCTAACCCCACCGTGGTACCCTCATAGGCAACAGGACAATGGATTCTCTTCTACCTTCATAAATTTAATAAGTTATCTCTGAATTTGCTAAAACCTCTGGAGATGAAGCGCATGGCCATTTTACAGTGGAAAAGTAATAAAATACCATGTCCTCTATAAAGTTCAGAATACTTTTGAAAAACTGAATGATGAAATGATAGGATTCCTTTCTTCTTTCATTTATCCACTCATTTACCCACACAAGAATACAAATTAAGAGCTTGTTACGTGCCTTGCATTATTGTAGGCACTGAAGCAATAAACAAAACAACATATTTATAGGGCTTATATCCAACGGAGGAGCCAAATATTAAGTATATGATGCAAGTCCAAATAGTAACAAGAGCTTATAAAGCTTACATGATAAGGGGATGAAAAGTAAGGCCAGAAAATTCCAAATGGAAGAAAACAACAGTCTGAAGCAAGAGTGAACTTTGCCGGATTTGAATTGCAGCAGAATCAGTGGGACCATCGCACGGTAAAGGACAAGAAAGGTGGTAAGGGATGAGGGAAGGAAGGAATCAGGAGTCAAAAGAAAGTTATGCAGAACCTTTTCAGAGGATTCTAATCAGGGTATAATATGATTAGATTTACATTTTAAAAACTTTGCTCTTACAGATTTTGGCAAATTTCTACAATATTTCTATAATACTTGCAACAATAGGCTGGAGGTAGTGGCTTAGGTTAGCATGCCATTGGCTGAAAACAGTAAGAATTAGTAGAAATCAGGATATATTCTTGAAGGTACAGTAAATCCAATAGATTTTGAAAAGGCCAAAAGGTAAATATTCTTCAGTGGAGATATAATCCTGAATGGTGCTATGCTATTTCATCTACCTTTGAGAAGACATATTCAAAGTTCCCTTTTCTATCTGGGAGTTTCATAAATGATAATTTCCAAACTTATGGTAAACACATTAATGTTTTATAATATAACTGACACTAATCTTTGCCTCATTTAACAGCTTTATACCTTGGACAAACTTCACAAAGTCTGTGATTCAATTCCCTCATTTACAGAGTCAAGATAATAACATAACTCACTAGATTGTTCCAAATAGTGAGAATGTTAATCACTAAGCACACGTCATACCATGTATTAGCAATGAGTTAACGTTTCTTTGCACCTATATTCTGAATAATTTTTTTCAAGTTTTGGATGTGGATACACAATAGAAATTGCTGCCAAAACTTTGACGTACAAAGTTTTTAAGAGATAAATTTGTTTTAATAAAATGCCCAGTGGTCTAAGAATCTTCTAGCAACTGCCAGAGGCTCTTGGAATAAGACGTGACTGTGCCATGGAAATGAAGAAAAATAAATCTTTAAGTTCTGGGAATTTGTCCATTGTAGGCACAGATAATTTTCCTTTGGCAGGAAGCCTGAATGTTTACTAGATTTTGCTTTCTATCTCTAAAAAGCAAAAAATATTTTCCCAAGAAATTTCCAAGTTCCTAGAGCTATCTACCAAGATTATGAGTACTATCTACCAAGATTATGAGTACTCATACTTTGTTATAATTTAATGAGGTATTTGGTGACCTTCATCTATCAAAGAATAAAATCAGTAATCTCCATGGTCCTTTTTAAAGGTGTACAAATTATTCAAATGCATGTATCATGAAATAATAAATGTTCATTTGAAAAGAATAGACTGCTTTATTTATGATGGCAGACTGAACCTCAAGCTTAACACCTGCACTGTGCCTTGATGTTTATTAGTTATGATTCTTGTATCTATGAACAACATTCTACTTAAAATGCCAAAAACAAGTTAAACAATTCCATAATAATTATTACATAGGTAGAAAGAATAGTGTAGTTTACTACATTCCCAGCGAACATTCACTCGAACATCAGATACATTTTTAATAGCTTTAAGTGCTTACCTATCAAATCAAGTATCTACTACTTCACAGATCTTTTTTCAGTAAATATTAACCTAGAGCTTACTGTATCTAAATGCTTCCTATATTCTCTTTGCTATTTCTTTTGGTTTATTCTTATTGTACAGCTGTCTCCCCAGTAGTCTTGGTCCTTCCCTGTCTCTCCAGAATCTCTCACTCTGCATTGACTTACCTGATTCACAGATATGATTATGTCAGGTCTCCATTCAGAAACTTTGTAGGGCTGTGTATTGCTCACCAAAGAGTCGGTGTGTTAATTATGCTCAAAAAACAAAATGCAGCATTAGTTTCTACTTCCACTATTGTCCTCTACTCATTTATGGAACCCTATACTTATAGATGCAGCCCCAATCACCAAATTTTGATTCCAATGAGAGTAGTGGATTCTTTCTTTCTAAACTCCAGTACTATTTGCAGTCCCCTGTGGGCACACAACTCATTGCATCTTTTCTTATAGATTAGCTGGGCACTTTGAAATTGGTATCTACTATTTCTGAAATATTTTAAGGACCTTAGCATATTTTACTACTCCCTTTACCAGGTAAGGCCAATCTTTTGCTAAAGGAGGGAAATGGTAGCACGGGGATACAGCTGGGGGTCAAATAAAGGAAACAGTAAAAATGGGGCTTTTTGCCATTCAGAATTAAACCATCAATCTATTATGGAATGAAGCAACTTTAGGAACCAAGATACTCAGCATAATAATAAAAGTCTATTGTTTATTACTATCTGAGTTGTGATGCTAGAAATGATGAAAATGCAGGTGGTAGTCATAGTAGTGACTATGGGGCTTACATATCTGTAGAATCTTAGGTCATACATTCTAATTCTAGACATGTACTCAGAGATAATCATATTGGAAAGAGAAATTCCTCTGAAGTTCATCAGAAGAGAAGGACAAGACACAAAATAGAAGATCAATTAGTATATGGCATATGGACTCTACTCTGATACTCAATCTTACATCTCCTTTGCATTTTAATAGATTAACACAGAATTTACAATTAATTTTATGATTAACATTCACGGTTAATTTACCACGTGCCAGATAGTCCTCTAGGTGCTGGTATTGCATTCAGAGGCAGATTTACTAGGAACCTAACTGAATTAAAGATTCAGGATCCCTCATTTATATAAGGTCTCTTCAAAACATAATGACTGTATGTTTAACCACAACAGTTAAAAAGTTTCATCTTTTTACATCTAACCCCATTTCATTTTATTTCTTATTGTGTTAGTGGTTTTAGACAGTTAACATTTCTGGAATCTGATTAAGGGAAGTTGAGTTGAGACGGTACACATAAAGGTAAATTAAAAATTTATATTTATTTTAAATTATATTTATAAAAAGAGATGAGCTTCCTATTTACTATCTGTTATAGGGCATATGTGCTGTGGGATTAGAATGCAATTTCTCAAACCTGTCACAGATTTTTAGAAAACATTGTAGCATCAGAAACTAACAATTTATCCGGCCTCCCTGGTGGTGCAAGGGGTTGAGCAGTGCACTGTGGGGCTTTCACAGCCACTGCAGCATGAATTCAATCCCCAGCCAGGGAAGGGACCCACACGGTGAAGCAGACCTCTCCTGCCTCACCTGCTGCTTCCTTCAGGAGTGTATTTCAGTGGACCTGCCTGTTCTGCTCTCCACTCTGTCTCTGGTGAAAACCCTCACCCTCCGCTCCTCTGGCCTGTACCCCAACTCTTCAAAAATTAAAAAAAAAATCTTTAAAAAAAAAGGAACTAAGACTTCACTCCAAGGCATTCACCTATTTGTATCATTTTATTTAAGGAAAAATATTTCTTCTAACAGACTGCTAAATATCAATCTAATTTGACCCTGTTGAGTCAAATAGAACAAATTCAAAGACTTGTGAGACAAGGAGAGGACACTTAATTTCTAGTTTATGTTCCCTGACACTCATTTTTATAAATGGCAATACATTCCTTGTTTGGTGTATATGTTTTCTTATTTGGCAAACCTTAAAACCCACCCATGAATATGTATAGCTAAACCATCCTCCCTCACAATATCTCTTTGTCATACACCTAAGAAAATGTATTCCTTATGAATATCTTTTGAAAAAAAAATTCCAGTTAATGTTCAGCAGTTTCCTCAGTGATAATCCTAGGCCTTTAATCAATGACTGACTATATTAATCTCCAAAAGTCTTTTAGAAATCCATCTATAGATATCATAAAACTCTTGATACAGGTTTATCAATCTCCCTTGATATTGATAAGCAAAAAAACACAAACACTTCATAGTTTTCTAAGAGTCGTTAAGAAATTTCAGAGATGAAAGTCACATAAACAGAAGACATGGAAGACATTAGACTTAATGCAATGTACAACACAGATGTGAAACTGGACAAGTGGATTATCTTACAGAACTCATCAGTAATTTCTAGATTTCAAGTATATCAAGTTAGCATCCTCACTATGAGCAATGTCAGACCAAACAAATAAGTTAATAAACATTATAATATCAGGAGATAACACCAATGCCAAATTTAAAGAATGTGTGGCTGACAGAAATTTGATAGCAAAAAAACAACATAAAACCATTTATTTAAAAATACTCTTTACCAGATCATTGGGAACAAATTTACATTTCCATGATTTGCTTTGAGATTAAATGCTGGTATTTATCTTGGAGATCCATCATTCCTTTTCCCTTCTCCTTCAATTTTTCATTCTGGAGCTTATTTCTCCCATAATTATGTAAGGAAGGTCTACTTCCTATAGCCCACCCCTTATTTTACATGTTTTAGTGTTCCTACTTTTCTGTTTTAGTGCTACTGGTAGACATGCCCAAGGCTTCTTTGGGTAGCCAAGAACTCCTGATCTATCCTGTTACCACAACTGATTGAACCGGGAGAAAAAAAAAAATGATCGAAGAAAGTGTCCATTCAAAGAAAAGCATGTTGAAAAATGATCATATGTGTCATTTAGATAAATTTCCGTATCGGCACACAGGTAGCTGGTTAAAACAAATTTAGGAAGAAAAGTGTCAGGGCCAGTCATTGTGAAACATTTTCAAGTTAAAGGATCAGATGAAAGATAGTAGAGAGGAAGGAACATAAAAAGAAGGGCACAAAATAATTTCAGTTCTCAAGAAGTCAAATTTTATGTTATTTTCTTTTTTTGGGTTCTGGGAAAATTTTCTAGGTTTTTCAAATAATTTTTTTCCCTTATGCAACTATAAATGTCTTCCCTTGAAACACCAACAGTGAAAAATTCATCTAAATAGAATCAAACATTAAAATTATATAAACAAATGTGAAAATTGTGCAGCTTCAGGCCAAACCCTGTTTTTTCTTTAACTTAATCTTATCTAGTTTAGAGTTCAAAGACCCAAAAGAATTATACTTATGCAAATAATTGCTAAAATACAGTGACACCTTTAACTACAATGATAGTACTTTGTTTTACCACAAGATGGAGATTTTGCTCCAAAAAATAAAATGATTTCCTCTAAAACTAACAAGTTCCCATGTATCAGGATCTCTGCTGGGCATTTAACAAAATAAAGAAACTTTCATCTTTTAGAAACTCTAGTTTGTTACTGGGAAGAGAACAGTAATTATGAAATAATGCTGTCACATTAGTGACAGTGATATACAGAGAAATATGAGGAGGATATGGTACCTCATCTTTTACAAAACAAGGAGCATACTTTTTCCACTTAGAAATGGGAGGATTTCAGGAATATTAATGAGCCGGAGACTCATCGAGAGCACATTCCTCTTTAATGATGTGCATCATGTTTATAACTTATAGCAACTTCTATTCCCACAGTCAATTATTGAATTCTCAGAAAAGTCATGACATATTTTTTCTATATTTTTCAAAGAAAAAATGATTTTTCTGACAACCTATTATTATAACTTCCTTACAAACACACTTAACTGTCTTTTACTTCTTTGGTTTTTTCATAATTCACATGAAAACCAAAATCCAAGTTAAAGCAAACTCTCTAGTATAGATTGTACCTTTGCAGATATATCTATATATGTATGTGTATACGTATATACAAAGAAATGAGCTCATTGAAATATATCCTCAAATGCATCCAATGTCTATCCTCAAGCTGACCCTTAATGTTGTCCAGTATTATACTCTACACCCCTGTCCTTCTATTAGTGAGCATTTCAGCATTCTCCTCTTTCCAACTTCTAAAACTATTCTCCCATCTGCTCCCACCTTATGTTCTTGGTTTTTTCTTCAATGAGAAAATCATGCAATTGTAAAAGAATCACAATTTCAATATTATCTGCATTATAGCTTCCCTATCACCTTCCCAAATTTATTTTTCTTCCACAGTAATTATATAAAAAATTCACTATCAGACCCACTCCATAGTTTGCCTCTTTGTTTTATTATCATAAAGATTTGGTCTGTTGGAGTATCCCACAGGGGTGGATTAAGGAGCTGGACAGCTCTAACTTTATCAACATCCACCCAGGAATCCCTTATAATAGTTCATTCAACACCAATACCAAAGATTCAATAGCTACAAAGTATCGACTTGAAAACCATTTAGAACACCATTTAGCTAAGTGATCATAGATGATAGATTTTTTTTTAAAAAGTGAGTTCTCATGAGTTTTTAAAAATACTTACTTGAAAACATACTGAAATGTATTTAAAAACTTACTAGAATGGCAAAAAAATAGCTCATATTTTCCCATGAACTGTTTATCAGTAAATCAAGAACACGATGCTCCATCACCCCTAAACACTTTTAGTTTTTTAAACTGCTTCTAACATACTGAAAAAATATTAGAATTAGGAAATTAACTGTCTTTACCAATCTAATCCTCAGATCCCAGGAAATATGGATACTGCTTCCCAAATGTCTTTTAGAACACAGAAAATACATTTAAGAATCATGTATTGCACTTAGTTGTCATATCTCTTCAGTCTTTCTCATGATGGAATACTTCAGTCTTTTCTCAAATTTCATAATACTGATTCTTTTGAAAGAGGTCAATTGTTTTGTAGAATATTCTTCATTTGAGTTAACTGATGCTTCTTTGTGGGTAGATTTAGATTATTTGGCTGGTTATTGTAGAAGTGATTTTTTTTTTCCTTTCTATCACAGGCACATGATTTCAATTTAATCCATGATATTTGATCTCTTAATAAAGGTTACAATTACCAGGCATTCTCAGAAATAATGTTTTTTGTCATTGATAATTAATATGTATTATTTGGGGAGGTCTTTTGAAATTTATATAAATATTCTGTTCCTCTCCAAATATTCAATTTATTCCTATATCTTCTTTTATTATTTTGGAGTTATCAGGTCCCCATTTCACTTACTTATATTATTTCATACATGTTTATTTATTTTTGTACTCAAAGTGTCTCAGAACAAGTTGCCTTGTATGTTCTTTAAACATTTTTCTTTGAACACTTCCCTACTCTTTGTTAAAAGCAGTGCTAATATGAACATACATTACCCTAACACATTCACTTAACACCCCAAAGCCACCGCACTATCTCCCCTGTGTATATGTTCTTTCTACCCCACTTCAACTTTAAGGCCAGAATATAGGACCAGTTCCATTAAACATCATGATATCTGAGCTAATACAAGAAGCAATAAAAATAAGTTATAGATATTTAAAAAGAAAGAAATAAATTTTTTTCTGATTGTATGTTGCATGATATTTTATGTAGAAATTCCTAAGAAAAATATTAAGCTTCTAGAACTATAAGTTTAGCATGTTTTCTATATTGTATAGTAGAAAAAAATTAGATATAGCACACCTATGATTTTGAACGTTCGATATTTTTAAGATATAATTTTCCCTAATTATGGATTTTACTCAATTGCGGTCAAAATACTGTCAGGATTTTATAGAAATTGACAAAAGTAATAAAAATTTCATTTGGATATTCAAATATCCTATAATAGCTTAGACAATTCTGAACCAAAAAGAAAGTTGGGCACATTCTAGTACATAGTTTATAAGTCTTGACTATCAAAGATGCACAATATACTTATATTCATTAAATGAATAAATGAATATCCAGTTCTCTTATATTTAACAGTGTCTTAGCAAAACTGAACCTTACATTCACACTTGGTAGGAAAATTGAATTATGAGAATAGCAAGTAATTCTACTGGATTGAATTAGAAGATAAAAAGAATTAAGAGATTTTCAGCTATATTAAATTGAATGTGAACATATTATCTGGTGGTAGGGGGCTGTGATATTTATAGGTTAAAAGTTAATTTTCCCATAATCCTCCTTTTCAAAATTTCAAATTGGCACATTATACCTTTCCAAGTAACTTCCATGTGATTTCCCTTGTAAAGTACTTAAAATTGCAAGGTATCCTTTTATTTGAAAATGCTACAAACAAAACAATAAACAAAGCCCTCTGATCTATTGTAGATCTCTGCTTATGGATCAACAAGTCTAGAGTTATGAAAAACAATGGGAATTGAGAGAATTAATATATTAAAAATATATCAACTATCAGTCAATAATCAATCTTAGCAATTATAGAAGAGATTATTTCAGCAACAGATAATAATTGCAACATATTATAAATTCTGGGAAGTCCAATTTTTTTCTCAGTTATCTTTCCACAAATATAGACTGATTTTATGTAAGCCCACTTGTCAAGTTAATACATCCAGGCCTTTCCACAGGATTTTTGTCATCAGATGTGTTGATTTGTCTTTGTTCTAACTGGTGACCTTTGAGATCTGTAGTCTATGATCTATGATTTAGGTATCAGTTTTATTTTATTTTTTTTTAAAGATTTATTTATTTATGCATACAAGCACTGGGGTACAGGCCAGAGGTGTGTGGGAGGTGAGAGGATTCACCACAGAGAGCGGGGAGTAGAACAGGCAGATCAACTGAAGTACACTGCTGAGGGGAGCAGCCGGCACAGCAGGAGAGGTCTGTCAAACCATGTGGGTCCCCTCCCTGGCCAGACACAGGGATCGAAAGGGGTCGAACTAGTGCTGCAGTGGCTGCGGTTTGCTTCATTGTGCATTGCTTAACCCAGTGCGCCACCAGGGAGGCCTGGTATCAGTTTTATTATTTAGAAAAATTTAGAATTGGAAAAACTATATTGTCATAGTTCAAACTATTTATTTTGCAACAAAATAACAAAAACAAAAATGAGATACACGAAGAGTAAACACCTTGCTCCTAGTACTTTTAAACTGCACAAGGGATAAAAGTCTACTTTTGATCCTTATTCCACATTCTTTCTAAAATCGCTCCTTCTATATTAGATAACGAAGTGAAATTCAAAACAATAAAACCAGATGATTCACATAATACCTCTTGGAACCAAACTAGTAATTTTGGAATAAGAGGAAAATACTTTCTACTTACCCATCTTTTGACAGCAACTCCTGTCACTCGTTAGTCCTCAGCTATCAGGTCAGCTTTTTTATGTCCTCACCAAACCCTTGAATTAAAACAAATGACACTGAGAGTCCTGATTTTAATGCGGTTACAGGTTCAAACAAAGCCAGAAAGTTTGACTCAAGTTGCAATCATCATTTCTTTTGGAATGAGGCAGCTCTAGTATCTCAGAAGATAAAGTTTATCAATATGCTTGTTTTATTCAGCACTTTTAGAATAAAATTATAAGAATTTACATATAATGAAGTTCATAGTTCTTAAGAGGAGTTTATACAAGTTTGTCATCTCCATTCCAAATAAGATATATAATATATCACTCACTCTGGGAAGTTCAATTCTCTCCTTTCAGTCACTATTCCCATCATCAACTTATTCTCTATTATCATAGATTGGTCTGTCAATTCCTGTATACTTTCTGTGAATTTGATCTGTATGTGTATGCACACAGTGTGTTTCTTTAGCTTTTTTTACTAATCACCTATACTACTGAGTGTATTTATAGTGTATTCCTTTTTATTACTGAGTAGCATTCAATTATATGACTATATTACAATAATTGTATCCATTTCCTATTGATAGGCATTTGGGTTGTTTCTAATTTTATTTTGCATACTATTATATAATGTTTTAATGAAATTGTTATAGAATGACTTTGGTGGACATAACTTTTTATTTTTCTTGGATGAGTATCTGAGAACAGGGTTGTTGAACCCTGAGGTTGACTTATGTTTAACTTTGCAAAAAAAAAACACTAAAAAGAATTTAAAAGTTAACTGAAGTAGTGGCAGTATTTAACTCTTCCACTAGCAAATTATAAGATTTATACTGTGCCACATTCCGTTCATCACTGGATCTTTTAATCTTTTTTATTTTAGCTTCTATTAGATGTGAAATGGTGTCTCATTGTGTGTGTGTGTGTGTGTTTTACTTTGAAATGAGTATTTCTCTTTCCCAAGAGACGTGAAAGCAACAACTTCCAGTAGTTAATATTCTTGAATAATTTGGAGGGTAGATTTCACTATCATCTCAGGCCTGTCTTCCCTTGGATTCTCAGATTCTCATCCCCTATGGCTCACAGATAAATCACAAATACTTTTGAGTAAGTAGCATACATTTTTAAAAAGAATTCCTAGTGTTTTATTTGCTTTATAATTTAGCATAATTAATTAGACTTATTAGAAGATGAGAATTTTCTTAGATTTTATTTTAGTTTTTAATCTTTATTTTGTGCTTCCACAAAATTTAGATTTAAAAACATAAGCAAATCATGTGTCAGCTCACATAATTTAATTTTCTTCAACTGTTAATTCCTTTGAATCCATTGGTTTATGTCAGAATCCTCCTATGTAGCTTAAAGTTAACGTTAGGAGGAAAGTGAAGTGATCCTTCTGTAAAAATATTCTTGACACAAGAAATATCAAGACACCTAAGTTGAGAGTTCTAACAAATCTACCTGTTGGCTCAAAATCAATACCAAAATAGATGCATTTAAACATTATCTCTTTTCTCTTCCTTGGTCTATATTTGATAGTTTAGTTAGCTCTAAAGTGAAACACTAGTAAGCAAAATAAGAGAAGTTTACCTATGGATCAACAGCAGCAGCAGCAAGAACTACAACATTAAGACATGATTATCTAGTATAAATATTGAGAGACTCAGGTCTAATTCAACAGAAGTTGCACTATTTTTAAAGAGATTTTTTAAGAGTCACTATATTAAGAAAATCAAAGTTTTCAGTCATTTGCCATTTTGCTATATTATGTTGATCACTTTGTATTATTTACTTACAGTGACCATGCTTATATTTATATACATATACACATACAATCTTATAATTCAATTCCTACATATGTATGTACATACAATACTTACATACATATAAATTACACAGGAGTTGTGGATACATTTGATTATTTCTGAGCTCTCTATTTGGATAGTTACATATTTGCATATTTTTACACAAATACCATATTCTTTATTATTCCAGTTGTACAATAAATACTGAAATTAGTTTATATCTATTTTACTTTCATATTTTCAAAAACATTTTGACCATATTATGTTCTTTGAATTTCTACATATACTGTGTCATAGTTTCCTTTGGTTCACCTGCAGAAAATTTGTACTTTTGGAATTTTGATTGGGGTAAAATAAAACCAACAAATAAATTTAGAATGAAAGTTTAATTTCTCTAAACAATAGTTTGTAGATTTCAGAGTATAATTATTGCACATATTTTCTATATTTTTCAAAGAATATCCCGTATATTTAGATATTATTGTGAAAGGTATTGAATGTTAACTTTCAACTATGCATTGCTTAAATATAGGAATATACTTAAATTCAGTATATTACCTAGAATCTTGTGACGATGCTAAATGATCTTATTCAATATAATAATAATAATGCATGTATTAAGATTTTTTATATATATCCTGAATGAAAGCTTTCATTTTTAACTTTATAAAAATATAAGAAATTATTTTGTTTTATTTGTTTTATCTTTACTTAGTATAACTTTTAAATTTTATTTAGTAAGTTAGCTACATAATTACTTAATCATTTGCAAGGCATTTGGTAACTTCTGTTTTAACATACAGAAGTGTGTCCAGTTCATCAGGTCACATGGTTCTTAACACGGAATAACTGAAGTCCTTCCCAAACAACTCAGGAAAAACACAGTAGTAAGTGAATCTACTTGGATTAATTTTACCTAAATATGTTCTATCAGACAAATATGTGCCAGTAAGAAAGGGGCCCAAGAGTCCTCACCCTTAACAAATTTCTGACAAAATTGATGGGTAGAAAGAGTAATTTATTCTCACCTAGCTCATTCAGATCCTGTTGCTCTGCATCTCTTGGGGGTTCAGGGCATTCTGCCAGTTTTCTGGTCAGTTCTTTAAGTAGCTTGTGGTCTAGCTCAGTCTCTAAGAAGGCAAAATTCACCAGGGCCACGTGGAAAGGCACCTCCAGCACTTCATGGCTCAGGACCCACTCCAACTTCACGTGAATGTCAGCCTCGACCGGATCAGTGGACCCTGAGCCAGTGCTGTCATGGGACATACCGGTGTAGCAGCTGTGAAGACCAAATGACCCAAATGCTATCGGCTCAGCTTGAAATACTGAGGCAGTTCTCGCTGGGGACCAGGACTCCGGACTGATAGATCACGCCCAGAAGCATGCTGGGAGATGGAGTCCGCCCTTTGGGATGGCAGCCGGAGTGGGTCACCCAGTTTCCAGGTTACAGGAAGCTGTAGTCCTGATTCTGCAGTCTCATGAAGCTGTCTGCTGTTCAGAACTAAAGGAATACAAAGTAAAAAGGGTATTTCCTGGGGTTGGGGTTATTCGACATATGTTAATGCTAATGGATTTCCTAGATCTAACCCAACTCCTTTATTTTGCGTGCAAGAAAATAGGAATTTAGTTCATTTGCCGAATACATGATTATTGTGCACTGGACTCAGTATGGCAGTTGGAGGAATAAGGACAGGATATGAACTCAGATTTACAGAACACTAGATAAATTGGACAAATGAGCTGACAGCGGCAATAAATGTGCTAAGTGCTATGACTGAACCAAGCATAAGATGCTAAGAGACTTGGGGGACAGAGAAATTCCCCAAGAAGAGATGTATTAGAAGACCAGTGCAAAGAAAGCATGAAATCTCTTTCTCAGGTCCTCTGAACCAGTCTAAGAAAGCTGTGGTTACATAGGCCAGACGAGAACTTTAGGGTAGTTACTTTAGGGTGTGTAGTTAATTATGATTGGAGCAGAGAGAGCACAGATGGTGGTCTTGGTAAATAGTCAGTGAAGAATATTTCTAGTTTCCCAGTAATATACTGTGTCCTAATTTGCTAAGAATTTTCATGAATGGGTGTTACATCTTATTAAACATTTTAAACATATTAAGACGATAACACTGTTTTTCTCCTTCATTCTGTTGATATTCTGCATTACTTTGATTTATCTTAAATTGATAAGACAATATTTCAGTTCTAATAATATTTATTAGATCCCAATATATTACCCTTTTTATGTTTTTTTTTTAATTTATATTGTTTATATTGGGTTCTATTTGTATATATGTTGATAAGACTAGTTTTCACTTGAAATATCTGATCTGGTTTTGGTATATAATGCTTATCTTATAAAATTAATTTGGATATGTTCCTTCTCACTTGTTTTTCAAAAAAATTTAGTGAAGAATTGATATTTTTTCCTCCTTAAATATCTGATGGATTTGACCAAAGATGTCATCATGCCTAGAATATTCTTTGTGGAAAGATTTTAAATACAAACCCAGATTCCTTAATAGATAAAAACCTATTAAAATTTAATGTTTTATTGAGCACTAACATTTTTATTTGGGTCTACTGAAGAACTTTTCCAGTTCATGTAACTAAGTTGTCACACTTATTTGTGTGAATTTGTCATAATATGTAATTTTATTTAATAATTTAATATTTTTAATGGTTATGACTTCAATTCCTGTTGTAACTTTGGCTTCTTTTTAGTTCAGTTAAAGGTGTTTTTTTGTTTTTTCTTTTCTTCTCAATTTTGTTGATCTTTTCAAATGACTGCTTTAGGTGTGAATGATTTTTCTTGCTTTATAGCTATTTCCCATTTCACTAATTTTTTTTCTATTTCCTCATTTATTCTATTTACTTTAGACTTAATGTGCTTGCTTTTTTAACAGTTAGGACAAAAATGATGTTGATTTTGTACTTTTTCTTGTATAATGTAAGCATTTAAAGCTATAAATTTTCCTGTAAGAACTTTGTTAGCTGTAAAAATAAGTTGTATTGTTCTTTCTTTTTATAGTTCATAGTGTTTTTTTTTCTTGTTATATTCTCTCTGACCTTTGATCTATTTAGAAATTTAAAGGTTTAAAATAATTATTTCATGCATATTGTTCTGTTTCTAGTTTTTCTGTAATGGGAAGTAAATCTAGCATTATTTCTTCACACAGAAGTCTTTTGTAATAACTTTACAATACTTGGAGTATTTGCCACAACTTTGTGTGCTGTCCCTACTTTAGGACATCAATTTCTCTGCTTTCTTGTAGCTGGAAAAACAAAAACTAAAGCCTGGGTATACCAATTAGTGGTACTAGTGTACAACAGTGATTCAGAAGAAAACAGTGAAAGAAGCAGTTACATTAACAAAACCATTTTCTTTTACTGGTGATATTGGTGACTAAAGTAAAAAGTTCTTAGGGTAGAGTAGTTGAGGATTTGTTATCCAGTTTCCAGTTTCAGTAGCTTTAGTGTTGTTTTTTTGTTTTGTTTTTCAGTTTTCTCTAAACGTAACACTTTACCCTGATCCTGAGTTTCTGAGAGATATCATTTATTAAATTTTCCTTTCCATTTGAACTAACTGGGTGGCCTCTATTGTTTGCAAATTTGAAAGCTATCTGATAAAGAGGTTTTTTTTTATCTTAATAATTAGAAAGTCAATCAGTTTTTAAGAAGAATTATACAATAGTCGTCCTGTGTGTCAAGACAGACCAGATCAGTTCTGGACACTCAGTGAATACTAAGCAGATACTACTGAATTGATATATATTTATGTGATTTGAATATGTAGTCCTTCTCCAGACAGTCTTTGAGTATAACAAATTTCCCTACTATGTAAGTACAATATGCGTGTTACATAAACTAAGGTATATTGTCCTCCAAAACTCTTCTTTATTGTATTATATTCCAAATAGTTTAAAATAGTCTAGCATAGCTCAAGGATCTGAGGAACATTACCCCTGATAATCCATTTCAAGTCTTTGCCACAAAATTTCTGTGAATTAATTCAATTTAGCACACAAGCTGCCTGTTGTATTAATATTGCTTTTATTACTATTATATTTTTATAATAAAAAATACCAAAAAATTATTCCTGACAAATAATTCCTCAGAACAACCCCATCATGATGCCTGTGATATAGTGGGTTCCCTCTGCAGTCAGTTTCCAGTTAGAGATCCTTAACCTTTAAGTTTTTGAATGTCAAAATTATTGAAGATTGCTTGGACTCATTCTATAAATCTGAACTTTCAGTACCATCCATAGCACCACACTCATTATTAATTTATTTTATTTGTGGTGGTAGTTGAGTAGGGGACAGTTAGATGTGACCTCACAGTGAAAAATTGCTCACCTTGTATTGTTTGTCTGTTATTTCCATCTTGCAGTCTACTCTGTGTTTTCTGTGCCAGAACATGCCAGCTGTTCAGAAGTGTGATCTTATGAACTCTACTGAGCAGACTTTGAGCTTCTGCCATACCATGAAGCCAAGGAGGACTCAATTAAGCCTAGTGGATTTAATATTTGAGTGATTTTAGTGAGGGAAATATTGGTTCAAATGAATGTCAATATTTATAAATTCATGTCACCATTATAATAAAGATTATGGCGTTAGCTTTGTAATTAGGTAGCTGGTAGAATTCAGAAGTTTCCAGAGAGGGGAAATACTAGAGGGAACCAAGGAAAGTGATATTAAAAGCTTAAATGACGTTGAGGTTAAATTGTAAAGATGGAGAAAATGAGATATTGTTCTATTCTGAGATAGATTTGACAACATTGTCCTATGGAATAATATAGAAAATAGGAAATGTTCTTTATATGCTTGTCTCTCTAGGTATAGAGACTTCTATGTGGAAGAATTGAAAGCGACATCTGACTTCCTCCTGCTATATACCACAGAATCTGAGAAAAGAAAAATGTGATAGAGAATAAGCTCAGAAATAAAACAGGGACATGCTGGGTATTGGATACAAAAGTTAGTTTTTCACTCCTAGTATCTCCTGAGAGCAGAAGAACTTAAGACCATAGATCAAATCCAAGATGAGACTATAATGATTTATTTTTAAGATATCAAAAAGAACTTAAACACTCATTCATGGAATCAGACAAAGATCCTCCTAGAATTTTACATACCAAAAAAAAAAAATCTACTCTTTTAAAAAAAATAAAGTTTTTGAGAATCATGAAGATGTTGTTTCACAGCAATTTCATAGGAAACCAAGGTAGAGAGTAATTTATCTTAACAAGATTTGTGGTTGTGACTTTTGTTTATTGCAGTAAACTCAACATTGGATTTACAAAGTTCTTGTAATATTTAAGAGTTGATAGAAGTACCACCAGTTTAGACTAAAGGTACAGAAACAGTAAGAAATGAAGAGTCCTATGAACTACTGATCTAATATAATTAGTCAGCTAGATGAAGACACTAGAATATTAGTTATTTCTAATGAATAGAAAGGGTGAGGTAGAGAACAGAGCCAATTACTAAGAGGTAGAGCCAAAGTCATGAAGATTCATTTCCAGAATAAGAGTGAATCTTAATCAAGGAGTTGGCAATTTGTGCCCAAATACATTTTATAATATCTATGAACCAATCTCTGAGGTGTGAATCCTATTCAAAGTCCCCCTTTTCAATGAAAGATCATTTATGCCTTTCCTGACATTGTATCTTGCCACTGCATGAGACATCTTGAACCCATGTGAGAGGAACTGAACCTAGTCAGCCTCCAGAATGATGAAAAATAATAATAAAATCATTCTTGTTGTTTTAAGTCTAAGTTTTGGCATTTTACATAGCAATAGTAAATTACAGTGGTATTTAGCCCTAAACAAATTATCTTTTGAAATAACTATTATAATTAAATTATCTTTTGAAATAACTATTATAATTATCATACAGAAAATTAGTAATAATGCAAACAATTTTTATAAAAAATTACCATATGCTTTCTGAAAATGTCTTCTATAAATAAAACTAAACATAGTAAAAGAGAGAGATATAATAAGATTGTGGTAACTCAAGGACACTTCCACATCCTTAATTATCCAGAAATAAATTACATGCATTAGACCTTAGACATTGAGGCAACTCTGAGGTTGAAACAAAACAAATGGAAAACGTTTTCAACTTAATCTTATAATAATTTGAAAGTAGAGAGAGGTTATGCACCCTATTGTTAACAAGCAATCTGAATGAGATATTTCAGGCAGCTTTGATTAAATGGCTTAAGTGAAATGAATGAACATTTGAGTTTTGAAAGTAAAAACATGATTTTTATACAGGATGCTATTGGCTATTTGTTAACTCCATTTTAATTGTTACAACTGGACATCAAGTATCTGATTCCCTTGAATTCTTTATCAGGGATTTATAATTAAGAATTATTTGATTTATATCAAATTTTCTGGCTTTTTTTTAAAGAAATATCACTACTATTTCTTCCTAGAGGGAGAGACATTAGAAAAAATTTGTATAGGTATTCCTCTAGTAAATAATTTCTAATTAAAAATACTTTATAAATTTTTACTTTGTGGGACCAAAAAATCTGTATAGATTTAAAAAGTTCTATTATTTTATGTAAAACATTGTCTTTATATATTTTTAAAAATGGTCATAGTGGGTCATAGTAATTTGCTTTCCGGAAAGAAGCATACAGGACTTATAGGTTCAATTTGTTTTTATCCTTGAATCCTAGTGCAAGTTTTCTCAACTGTAAAATGGAAAAGTCAGTATCTCTCCTGCTTACTTCACAGGATTGTTAAAAGAGTCTAAGAAATAAGTCACATGAACATGCTTTGCAATAAATATATATTCAAAAAATGGCATCTATATACCACTCACTATTCCTGGTGTGTTAAAATGAAATCTTCCAGAAAATGAAGAGAACTATAAAATTCAACACCTATAAGAAACACTGAAGAAAGACACCTCCAATTTTATCAATATTTAGATGTGATACCTAGTGACATTTTAAGATCAAATTGGACTAGAATCTTAACCCTTGACTTGAAGACAACAAAATCATCACCAATTGAAATAAGTGCAATATTAAGCAATATAGTATATTTTCTTTTTAATGGTTTTATTGCAGTGCAATACCCTAGCATGTATTTTCTAAAGGAAAATTAATCAGAGGAAATCCTGAGTTTCAGGTAAACGTAAAGCATAACATCATCTTCAATAACAACAGCATCACTTTCCTCAGGGCGACCTACATATTCAACCCATGAAGAGGAGATGCTCAGCGAAGTGACAGATGACCCCAGCAGCAAACATAGGCTGTGCCAGAAGATGGCAGTAAAGGAATAGTAGCAAATTTAATCAGGGATTTAGATTCCAGGTTGCAAAAATTCCAGCTACTCTTATCCCTCCATGGAACAGTACACAATATGTGGCTATAGGGGCCTCCTTTGTATCATAAACATTTAGTCTCAGTGCTATCACTTCTGTTCAATTCCTGACCTCAAAGCTAACACACATCACACACACATGGTGCAGCAGACCTCTCCTGTCTCACCCGCTGCTCCCCTTAACAGTGTATTTCAGTCAATCTGCCTGTTCCGTTCCCCACTTTGTCTCTGGTGAATCCTCTCATCCCCTACACCTCTAGCCTACACCCTAGTTCTTCTATGCCAAAATAAAAAAGTGGTTATTTTTATTTCAAAACTTTTATACATTCTTATATAGAATTGAAAACATGTTATTGTATATGGAAAAAAAAATAGCCATCACTGTAGTTGACAATGAAGACATTAGATGGAATAACATGTGCTAGCTACCCAGAGAAGTTTAGAGCTTTGTGGGTGAGACAAGATGTATATGAGCAATTAATGTGTAAACAGAAAAAAGAGCAGCACGTTAGGGTATTGCAGAGGGAGAATATGTTAATAAGTCCAGGGTTAATGAAGTTTTCCAAAGGAAGAGATGCTTGAACTGTGGACCAAAGAGCAAAAAGGAATGAGTCGGTAAACTAAAAGGGTGGAAGTGTCTCATGGCAAAAGAATAGCATGTTTTGAAGTCTAGGAACAAGTAAGTTATTCATTTAGATAGCATTGGAGATATTAATTTTAAAGGTGAAGTGTTGTATGAAGAAATCAAGAAACTAATAAACTAATTTTTTCAGCGGAAAGGAGATAGATACATACCTATATTACTTCCCTGGTTTGCTTGTACAAACAGACCTAATCTTAAGAGGAAAGAAGATCAGCTGCTACAATGTAGTTTACTTGAATTTATTATCATTAGCTCTACTTTCCTTTATTACATAACTTTTCATTATTTCCAATATTTGAAATTTTTTACATTACACTATCAGAGAATAATGCAATCCAGAGAAAGTGCTTCAGAAAGGTTTCTTGAGCTTTCTCACAAAAGGTTATTAACACTGGAAATTCTTTTTATATATAATTGAGAGTTGCAAATTAATGAACAGGCTTTACTGGAGAGCATCTCTTACTTATCTTCAAAAGGATTCTTAAAGGATGGACAGAGTCATCTGAGACTACTAAAAGTGCAAAGAGCCTCTAATCCCCCATTTTGAAATGGAAAACAAATTTCATTTGTTGCTACTGACTTCTTCATTGTTGAAAATAAAGAACCAGAATATTTTATCAGAACTGACAGGATAGATTCTGAAGCTTATCAAGGTCATGCAATACTCATTCAAAACCACAATCATCCACCTAATAGAGAGGCACCAACAGTACAATCCCAAGCATAGCTAGTTGGGTTGCTTTGTTCATAGGGGTCCTCATTTACACAAGAAGTTAAACTGTTAATTCTGTCAAAATATGTCCTCTTCTGGTTGCAAATATATTGCCTCTCAGTTACAAGTCCACACTCATTTTGTCTTATATCGTATTACTGGATTTGGATTTTGAAAATATTCCTTCTTTGTATGTTGCCTGACTTTTAAGCTTTGTCGAACGAGAACACTGATGAAAAAGGAACAATAGCAAGGACATAGGGAGGAAAAAGGTTTTCTCTACCCGATACAAAGGGACTGTTTTGGGCATGATTGCTAGAAGCATGGTATTTAGGAATCCTCTCAGCAGCTTTTAAAGGCCAGTGGTCATGTTCCTGCATTTGTCAGCAAATTTATTGTCACCATGGACATTTTCCACAGTGTTCAAGTCTAAGCTGTCTATACCTTTTCAGTCATCTGGTTGGCCATTCACCCCCCTCCCATTATATTTATTGAGATAAATTAGGTTTATATCTTTCTATTTTCTCTGGGGTTTTTAGGTTCAAAGCTCTACAAAAAAGACTTTGTGACAAGTGATTGTCAAAGCACTTTGAAGCTATGCACAGTCACTGCAGCATGAGTTTGAGCCAGACCTCCCTTGTCTAACCCGCTTCTCCCCTCAGCAGTGTATTTCAGTAGATTGCCTGTTCTGCTCACCAGATCTACTGAAATACTCTCACCCCCTGCACCTTTGACCTGCACCCCAGCTCTTGTATGCATAAAAACATATTTTAAAAAAGCTCTACAAAGGTGTTCTTTCAATTCCTGCCCACCATCAGTACCCCAACCATCCTCCACCATGTTCTATTTTATCCCTTCCCATCCCCACTCCCTAAGTACAACCCTCCCACTCTGGTTGCCTCAGTTTTACAGTAAGATGTTAAGAATTTATTTTTCGTTTGGTTTTGACTGACTCTTTGTTCTATTACTCTGTATTCTACATATAACTGAGGTCATTTGTCTTTTTCCTTCTGACTTACTATTATACCACCTCTAGCCCACTGCCTACTCCATGCAGCAGGATAGTCATCTATGTTACTCATGGAGTTAGTTACTCATATGTCATGTTTAAATTTTACCTTGAATGAAAAAAAAAAAAAACAAAACTTTGCTGTAAAACAATGGGGAGAAGTGTGAAAATTTGTAGGGTTGAAAAGTACAAGATCCAAAATGTTGGGTTATCAGGAAAGTCATGATGTATTTTTTCAAGCAAAGATGCATCATGACTTTTCCAACAGCCTAGTAGTTACAGGGTATTATTTACAAATGAAAAGAATTTGTTGAACATTTTCTAAATATATAAGATATGGAAATTCTGTTATTTTTAGTGAATATATTTTGAATGCCACAGGATAGTCTTGATTCTAAAATAAATACTCCATTTCTGATGAATGGGTTGAAGTCAAAACTAGACAGTTTACACAGTTTCTTAACCTCTATATTAACTGTTTTATTTTATCTTGAATGTTTACTTATGTTTGTATTGAAGTAGCATCACATTATAGCATTACATAAGTTTCAGGTGTGCATCACTAAAAGTCAGAACTAAAACTGCATTAGATCACCATGAAAGTGGTAGTTATATCTTTCACGGAACTTTTGACCTCTTTTAGCCAATCTTCTTCCCCCTTCCCTTCTAGTAACATTTTTCCACTTTAAAACAGTTTAGAGAGGGCCCTTCCTAGTGGCGCAGTGGATGGAGCAACGCACAACAAAGCAAACTGCAGCCACTGCAGCACCAGTTCTATCCCTGCTGCTGGCCAAGGAGGGGACCCACATGGCGCAGCAGACCTCTCCTGCCTTGCCTGCTGCTCCCCTCAGCAGTGTGTTTCGGTTGATCTGCCTGCAATGGCTCTGGTGAATCCTCTCACCTCCCACGAGTCTGGCCTGGACCCCAGTTCTTGTATGCATAAATAAATCAATCTTTAAAAAAAAAGTTTAGAGACTCCACAAAAATGCTTTTCTCCATGCATGTAAATGTGAATATGAACACAAAGGAAACATTCAGAGTTTATTCAGCATTTAGTTCTGTTAAACTCCCTTTATTTATTTAAAATTAGATTTATTTAATTGTATTTGACAACATTTGTAGTACCCAGGGAGTTCCCACCACCATGTCACCCGTGCACCATCACTTCAGTCCTTTGTGCTCTTTCTGCCCTCCTCTCCCCCCCATGTTCCCTTTGATCTATCTTTAACCTTTTGATCTTGTTGAGTTTGTTTGTTTGTTTGTTTTTGGCTGTAATTGCCCATTTCCTTGAGCTTTCTCTTGGGTTTTTTTTTGTTTTCTTCTTTTTTATTTTTTGTTTTAGTTGTTGTTCTTTCATATTCCTCCTAAACGTGAAGCCATCTGCTATTTTTCTCTTCCCTCCTGACTTACTTCACTGAGTATAATTCCTTCTGGCTCCATTCATGCTTCTATAAATGGTCCTTGTTTATCACTAGACCACTACCTTTCACCGTGTACAAAAATCAACCCAAAATGGATAAAAGATTTGAATGTAAGACCTGAAACCATAAAATATATAGACGAAAACATAGGTAAAACGTTACAAGCCATACATCTCGGTAAACTCCCCTTTTGAACATTAATTTGCCATTGACATGTTTTAGTCCCAAAGAGGAAACATGCTAATAAAAACATCACACTAACTCCTCTGACTGTACAATTTTTGTAGGTTCATCGAAAGTACCAATATCTCTTTTAATGCTAATATTTCATAACAAAATATCTTCTTAGTATGACATTTTTAGTTTTCAAAATAAAATCATAACCCAAGTCATAGATAAATAAGGGTGAAAACTATAAGAGATGATTCACCCAAAACCACTCTGGAGAAAACATCCCACCACCAGTAGCAAATCCAATATATTTAGGGTAAATTTTCAGTCACTGAATACAATTTCATATTCATTCATTTCCTCATTCACTATTTTCTATATTACAGACTAAGCATTATTCAAGGTTCAAGGACAAAGAAAATGAGTAAATACTGTGAGTTAATTTCATCATACTTAAAGTATGATGGTAACATAAAAATTTTCCTGACCAGACAATCTCCAAACCTTATGTAATTTAGTGTTATTTTGTTTAATACATATGTCACTACTTCTAAGTGCCTGTAGAGATTCCTCCCTGTCTATCAAATCCTCTTATAAAAGTAGAGGTCAGGGGCCTCCCTGGTGGCACACAAGGGGTTAAGGTGCACCACGATGAAGCTATCTGCAGCCACTGCAGCACAAAATTGATCCCTGACCAGGGAAGTGACCCACATGGCAGAGCAGACCTCTCCTCTCTTGACCACTGTTCCTCTCACCAATGTATTTGAGTCAATTCTCCTGTTCTACTCCCCACTCTGTCTCTGGTGAATTCTCTCTCTCACTGTCCCACACCTCTGGGCTACACCCTACTCTTCAATGCAAAAATAATCTATAAAAAAAAAGAAAAAGTAGAGGTCGTACTCACCGATGGCATCATCAAAAATGGAAGCCAGAAATAAAGTGCCTCTAAAGACCAAGCTAGTATTTCAGAACTAAGAAAACAAAATCTTTCCTGAGAGAGGAAATGGCCTTGAGAATTGCTATTTAAGATTTTCAAATTGCATCAAGATGTGTGCAAAGTATTGCCTAACTGTTCTGTTAATTTTTCTAAGTGCTTTAATAAAACTCATATTTGGAATACCACAATAGATAGAACTCAAAATTCCAAATGAGACAGTTGGCCTGGTGTAGGACTTGGAGGGGAGGGGTTGGAAATAAACCTTCTTATTGCTAAACTGACATACGGTTATTTATTCTAGAATCTTAACAGTTGCTCTGGAGATTTTACACTAATTCTCACAGAGAACCTAAGCAACCATAACCAAGTCCCAGTTAATAACAAGTTACTTCTGTCAATGATTTGCTTTCAGGCCCATTTCTTGCCTTTAAACAAGCTGCGTTATTTATAAGTCACATATCCATAAGATATTTAAATCTATAATATATGAAGAACCCTTAAAACTTGGTAGTAAAAAAAAGTAAAAAATGTGTAAAAGTTTTGATTCAATTTTTTTAAGATTTATTTTATTCATTTATGCATACAAGAACTGGAGTGCAGGCCAGAGGTGCTGGGGCATGAGAGAATTCACCAGAGTGGATCCCCCACACAGTGGGGAGCAGAACAGGCAGATCTACTGAAATACACTGTTGAGAGAGCAGAAGGCAAGACAAGAAGCCTGCTGTGCCATGAGGGTTAGCTCATGCTTCAGTGGTTGGCAATAGTTTGATAGTGCTGAGACTAACCGCTGTACCACCAAGGAAGGCCTGACCTTTTTTAAAAAGAAGATATGCAAAGAGCTAGTAAGCACACCATAGATATTAAGTATCATTACTCGTTAGAGAAATGCAAATCAAAACCATGAGAAGATATTTATACTACTAGGATGCCTGAATTTGGAACTTTTTAAATCATAGCAATGGTGAGATGTGAACATTTAAATTAGATAAGCTGACGTTTAATGAATATGTTTTGTGTTCTCAAACAAAATATTCAGTCCTGTGTTTTACTATTATTACCTTTCCTCCATGAATTATTTGGTGTTCATTCCAGCCCTGTCACCTATTTACTTATGTGCTGTGGCAGCTCGTTCTTTAATAAACCCCAGGTGACAGTGCTGCAAAGGGTCTCTGAAGATCTGTCTCCTAGCGTTGTTTTGCATACACCAGCTATGCAAAACTCTCACTTGGAAAAGTTCCATGCTTATCTTTCCAGCTGCAGCCAGCCTACATGTACTTCTTTTCTTTTCCCCTTGATATTTTCACACAATATCTACCCAAGTTATGTGTACCTTGCCAAGTGCTGATTCATTCATACTTGCTTGTTCTGTTATAAGGAAAAAGGGAATCACTATAGCACCTCTACTAATAAAAAATCGACATGGTAGTGGGGAAGTTGAAATTATCCTTCTAGCTGTCTTTGCGGTTTGGTCTTTTTCACTTAATAATGTATCTTGAAATTCACTCAAAATCAGTCATAGTTATCTTCTGCATTCCTTTTGAGAATTTCATAGCAATGGTATTGATTGTATGATATGGGTATTTATGTGTATACATATATATACACATATATCAAAGTATATTCAGTCTTCTATCTTTGATATTATCTTATTCCCAACATGTTATTACTACAGATAATTCTACAAAGAGTAAACTTATGCATATTTTTTCATGCACCTGATCATGAGGCTTCATAGTAAATTTTCAGAAGTGGGGTTTCTGAGTATATTGTAAATTGATTAGTAGTAATTTTGTTACATATTGTCAAATTCCTTTCCAGAAGGTTATAATCCTACCAGAAACACACAAAAGTGTTTGTTTTCCAACAGGCTCAATTGTAGGGCATTTTTGTCATACTTAGAAATTCTGCAACATATTATGGGTGAGAACTTTTGACTTCCGTGCTATTTCCATTTATATTACTATAACTATGGAAGTTGAACATCTTTTTCTATATTTGAAGACCACTGTGTATATCTATATTATAAATCATCTGGTTGTGTTATTTTAAAAATTATGCTTCTGATATTTTTTCCTTAGGTGATATATGATCTTTATATATGAGAAAGATTATTCTGTTATTACTGAAATGTTTTGAAACTACTTCCTCATTTTCATTTATCTCTTGACTTTATCTACAATATTTGTTCACTTTGCAAAATCATTTTAGGGTAGTTGAATTGATTGTACATCTCTTTCATTGAATTTGAGTTTTTAAGTCAGTTGGCACATTTTTATTTTCATCTTCAGTTTATAATTTATTTTTCATGTATAGATATGGCTTCTTTTGTTTTATTTTTTCTTCATCTTTTTTTTAACTACCAATCCATGTGAAGATAATACCTCTTGTGTATTATGCAAGGCATTGGTTCAATTTTTCTTTTACCAAATTTCAAACAGATTGCCCCACAAGTTATCAAAATTTCCTCAGTAATTTGAGCTGCTTTTGTATGCTGGATTTTCATATGTACTTCAGTATATATATATATATATATTTATTGAATTAACAAGGTGTTATAACATGTAATTTTTAGGCATGCATTATTGAAAATTAGCATGTGTGTGGACTACATTAAGTTCACCACTAAAAGACGAATTCTATCCTTTATATTTCTGAACATTCTCTTTTGTTCTAGTGACTCAGCTATTCATGTGCCAGCAGGAAAGGGAGGTTGTCTTCATCAATTACTCAGTGACTATTAGAGTTGCAAGTATTTTTTTTGTTTACCTCAGTCACTCAAACATCAAGATTGATGCTGTTGGAAAGCTTAGGAAATGTCATTTGTAGAAACTGTTTTTTTTCAACTCAAAGTAATTAGTCTCAGGCTTTTTCAATTACCATCTTTGTGCTGTGTCTATTTTGAAGTGAGGTGAGGCTTGTTGGAAAAACTGGTTCTTTAATTTAGTTTGAATCTGAGTAGCACATAAGAAGAATCACTTCAGAGTTTACCATTTTCCAGGTTTGTCTCTTTACAGTTTTCTTTATTCCAATGAGAAGTCTGTTCTTTGTAATTCTGATGCTATTTACTTTGATTTGTTTTTGATATATGAAACTTGAACAATGAAAAAAATATATTCTGCTTAAAAATTCTATCAGTGGTGTTTCACAGATTAAAAAAAAAACAGTATTTCACTCAAGTGATCATTTTACATATTTATATGTTAGTTAATACATGGTTCAAAATTATTTTTTTAACCTAACAGTTCATCAGACACAAACATTCTTTTGAAAAGTTGGCTACTTTACTTATATTCAAATTAATTTAATGTTTGCCTGATAATTTAAGAGTAATATGTCTCTTCACCCAACCAATTGGGAAAAAAGTTTGCACTCCATACAACTGATAAAGGAACAGACACAAAGATACACAAATAACTCACACAATTAAATAACAAGAAAGTAAACAATCCAGTCAAAAAATGGGCAGAAGAACTGAAAAGACACTTCTCCAAAGAGGAAAAGCAAATAGCCAACAGGCATACAAAAAATGATCAACATCTTTCATAATCAGGGTAATGCAAATCAACACCACAATGAGATATCACTTACACCGTAAGAATGGCACATATCAAAACAACAACAAAACCCCCACAAACTAGCAACAACAAATGTTGGCAAGAATGTGGTGAAATAGGTCCTCTCCTACACTGCTGGTGGGAATGAAGATTGATCCAACCACTATGGAAAGCTGTGTGGATATTCCTCAAACTACTAAAAATGGAGATAACATATGACTAGGCAATTCACCTCCTAGGTATCTACCCAAAGGCCACCAAAATATTAGTTCAAAAGGATACTTGTACTCTTATGTTTATTGCAGCATTATTTATAATAGACAAAACATGGAAACAACCCGAATGCCCAAAATAGATGACTTGATCAAGAGGATGTGGGATATATACACAATGCAGCAATCAAAAAAGATAAAATGATGACATTTGAGCAACATGGATGGAACTAGAAGGGATCATGCTCAGTGAAATAACTTAGAAGGAAAAAGGAAAAAAAAATATTGGATGGTTTCACTTATAGGGGGAATATAGGGAAATCAAATGAGGGGTCAAGGCAAAAACATTAGTAATAAAAACCACAACAAACCCAAACAACAATAAAGAAACAACTATAAATCAGAGACATTCTTCAGGGGAGGAGGGAAATTTAGCAAATTGAGGGGGAAAGAGCACAAGGGACTATGATGATGGTGCACGGGTGAATTGGTGGTAGAAATTCTATGGGGACTACACTTGAGAAAAGAAAGCAAACATTGTAAAAAAAATAAAAGAATTATAAAAAAGTATACTATATCTAAGTAATTACTCCTTTTTGTTATCTTTAAGTTTCTGTCATTGATTTTAAATAAGAATGTGTTGATTTTAGAGAATATGTGATAATGGATACTATATTAAGTTCTGTACATTATTCTGTATTAGAGACAGTTTCTACAGTTTTAACACAGTGTGCCCAGGATACCAACTGCTGTACTTGGTCCTGATATTATTTATAACAATGTCCATATAGTTTTCTGAAGTTTTTTTGAAGACACTAAAAAAGGTAATTACCAATAACTGAATTTGTAGAAAAGATAAAAATTAAGTATTCATTCTACTAGGCTGTTTACTTAGAACAGAGTTCAGCAACCTACCTCCTATATACCAAGTCTGTCCATCTGTCTATTTTTTTAAATGGAAATTTATTGGAACACAGCTTTGACATTTGTTTACATACTCTCTCTGACTGTTTTTGCAGTATGGCAGCAGAGTTGATTAGGTATGACAGATATATATGACCCTCAAAACCTAAAACATTTACTGCCAGTCCTTTTAAAGAAAATGTTCTCTGATTCATGACTTAGAAGATACCACATACTACAAATCGTAAATAATAGAAAACAAAATTGTGTCAAGTATCCGTTATCTATGCCACACCACATGCTACAGATTGAATATTTGTGTCCTCTAAAATTTGTTTGTTAAAATTCTAACTTCCCAAGGTGATGAGGTAGTGATGGCTTTATGAAGTGATTTAGTGCCCTTTTAAAAGATACACAGAACTTCCAATCCCCTTCCATCATGTAAGAATAGATGAAGTATGCAATTTGGAATAAAGCTCTTATCACAACCTGTCCATTTTAACAGCCTGATCTTGGACTTCTTTCCTCTAGAACTGTGAAAATATATACCTGTTGTTAATGAGGCATTTATTCTATGGCATTAAGTTATAGTAGCTGGAACAGAGTAAGATACTATCAAAATCTATTGGCTTAAAATTACAATTTAGTTATTCCCGTTCTGTGGCTGGTTGGGTATTCTTTTCCCTGTTTCACTTGGGCCCATTAATTGATGAAATTGTCTTCCGTGGGATAATAATTTAGGCTAGAAAGTCCAAGGTGTCCTTAGTTATGCTGGCAGTTTGTCCTGACTCATTCAGGAGAGCTCTGAGTAGCTGGTCATCAGTATGACAGTCCTTCATCACATACCTGGTAAGTGTTTCAAGAAGTTAAGGCAGAAATTTCATAAAACATTGTGCTGAATGTCTGTGAGTTCCAACAGGGAGGAACCAGGCTTTATTTGCATTATTTTACTAGTGGTATTTGGCTCATCACATTTTGTAGAAGACAGGAATATATACAGTCATGAAACATAAAGAAGAATTTGAGGAGGATGAGTTTAATTATGTTACAATACCAGCAAATCCATACCTTAAAATGAGCCCATTTACTCCTTGATATGTCCGAGTTATGTGAACAAGTCCTCTGGCAAAAACTGCCTCTTTGCTGGTTCTATCTTGTTAGGTAGGTGTTAATCAGATTAGCATTAGGAGCCATCATAGTTATTTAGACTAAATGAAGAGAAAGGTGAAAATATAAGCCACCTATGTGTTTGTTCAACAGTAATATACAATGTTAAGAAAGTTCTTCTGCAGGCTATAAATTCATGAAGGATTTTCCAACACTTGAATTGTAATTAGAACAAATTTTAACATGCCAGGCCTTAGATATTTACAGGCTAGAATATTTCCAGTCAGGCCATTGATTTATGGGTGCCTGTAATGTTTACTTGAAAGGTTTTATCAGGTTAAACTGTACACTGATGTAACAATCATACTTGCTCTACTTGAGTCAATTTCTTTGGATCAGAGAGTCCAAATACTTTCAAATATATCACAGCACTCTCTCTAATGGGAGCAACCTTGGATATATAAAAGATAGAGGAATGCTGGAAGGATAGAAAACAGGGGTAGAGAAACATTTACATATATATGTGTTTATATATGTGTGCATACATGTATACACATATATGTATACATGCATATACACACACTAACACACATATTGTCCAGATAGACTTATTTTAGAAAATGATTAAATTAAAACAATATAAATTTCTGTCTGAAACTTTCAAATTTACTATCATGTTTAGTGTTGGAGTCAGTATTTAGCATAAGGAAAGACTTTTAATTATCTTTATAAACATTCATATTTTATAAATGTAGCTTGAAGTTTGATTTTATTGGAATCTGGCACTATTCAGTACCCTCTTTTCAATGTTTCATTTCAATATTATGTTCATTTAAACAACTCCCCCCATGCTTTCCAAATATCAACTTGACACAGGGTAGTTTTTAACATAGAAAAACTCTTCACAAGGGACTCATACCATTCAAGCAAAACCAAGATTTAACAAAAAATCCCTCAATTTAAGTTTCAAGCTTATTATGTCAATTCTGAGTCTTCTGGTTAAAAAGGTATGAAGGTGAAAAAATATAAAGTTTTAGAGTAAGATATTATTTTTTACTTAATAAGTATCAACATTTGTTACATAGAAACGTTTAATTATCCTCACAATGATAATTTTAGGTGGAACTTACTATTGCTTTTTTCAGATAAGTAAACAAGCTAAAAAACCTCTACAAGGAAGGAGGCAGAATTAAAATTGAGACTTGCTCTATTCCAGAATTCCAGAATGAAATCCAGACCTACTCTATTCTCAAGTCCACTATATGTGTAATCTGCCATGGAGTTCCTCTGTAATCACATTTTCAGGCACATTGCATGTTATCCTAAACGAAACACTCTTCTGACAGCTAGTTGGAGGTTCACACATCCCTCTAAATATCAAAGAATGATTAAAGGATTCGCCAGAGTGCTCTTGGAACATTTGTGGCACCACTAAGATAAGCAGCCTTTAATCTTTGCTTTGGGCAGTTGTGATTTTTTTGTGCTTCCAATTTCATTGGGTTTCCTATTGTCTGAAATTATTCCCTGGACAATTTTAACTATTGTAGAGAAGTACTGTGTCACTAAAGACAAATGAGGTCATGTATAAATAAACTTAAATCCCAGCAAGAGCATTTACTACCAGTGTTATTTAGGGAAGCTACTACAAGTCTATGAGTTTTGGATTCTTCATTTGTAAAACAAAGGTAATAATTGCACCTAACTCTACTTATTGAGATTAAATTAGGATTAAGGAAGCAGTTTGCTTGGACCCTTATCATTAAATGTAACTAATCACAGCCCTTTTATTGCTTTATCCTATTTATGACCAAGAATTCATTGCATACAACCTTTTTTGCTTTGCTTTTGTTCCTCACAATGACAATTTCAGGTTGCTCTTAATTTTAGTGATTACATTTTAGTAGTCTACTTTAGGTTTTCAACTCTTTCTTAAATAGCAGTTGTTTTTATTTCCCTTGAGTCCTAGCAGCAAGTATTTAAAGAATGGCTTGTACATGCCAAGCTCTATCTGCTATCTGGCATAGAACAGTGGATGAAAGAGGAGGAAGAAGAAGGTGTATAGATAACTAGATATGGGAGTACAAAATATTCCTACTACTCAGGTGTGAGTAACAGGGAAAAACATGAACCTCTTTAAGAGGAAAAGGGAAATTAGAATAATTCCTAACACAGGTTGTCATATTCAGCCTGACAGTAGGGTTCTAGATGGGAATCACCCACCTGCCATTTAGAACATTGGGAATAGAAATTGGACAAGAAATTTTGACTGAAATTTCAAGTTTAAATTTGTTAGGTTGATTGATAATTTAAATAGTAGCAATAAAAAATAACTATCAATATCTAAAATAAAATGAGAAGATCATCCAGGAAACCATGAGGATGTCCTCATTTAGAAGGAGGGAAAATATTGTGAGTCTCTATACATTAAATACTTATGGAATAAAATGGCACAAAACCAGAAATGAGGATTGCTGTGACTTTCTTTCTCCCAGTTTATAGATGTACTATTTAAGGAGTCTGGCAATGTCATAAACTTGGTCCACTTTATTTCTATATTGAACAATTCATTTTTATTACTGAGATTAAATTTAAGTAATTTTGACATTTCCCTGTGAAATATGGAAATATGTTTCCATATTGAAATACAGGAGGTGAGAACAGGGTATCTTTGTGAACTGTATTAAAAATATCAAATTCTTGGAAGAGTCTGTTATGAGCTGAAGAAATAGAGGCTATATCAGTTGATGATTGTATTGAACTTCTGGAAATCAAAAGCATCATTCCTGTAGCTTTAACAAAAGGGCAATATTTTTTCTTACATAGTAAGAAGTATGAATGAAAGTTGATAGTATTTAGTCAGCTGCTCAATGTAGGAGCCAGGCTTTTTTTTTTTCCATCTCATTGTTACTTACCTAATTGGCACAAACATCTTTACCTCCTGTTTCCATATTCAGTTATGATCTTTAGATTAGATTATTTTATCTCTTTCTCAGGGAGTATGAGAGTAACTTAACAATTTAAGGACACCCGAATCATTTTATATAGAAAGTGATATGTTAGCAAATAATATAAAAAAGTACGAGCACAAACTATTTGAAAAAACAAAATTAATTCCTTCTTTGTGAGTCATTAGTTTGGAGAGGTGCATTTCCCCCAAAAAAACCCTTTGTTACAAAATTTTCAGGCTATGACTTGGTGATTATGTGTTTCTTTAAACCAAAAAAAGACCTGATTTCTATTTCTAGATCTACCACTAATTAACTGTATAATTTTCTTGGTTTGTGAGATTACTTCATACCTCTGAATTTGTTCACCATGTATTAAATTATATTTTAAAAGTAATATAAGGATAAGTTTTTATATGAAAGCTGTAAAGTTAATGGCTCCATGTATTTTTTTAAATTATTTTGAGTATCTGTAGAAGATGCTGCTACTACTGTTTTTTTTTTATTAGTATTTCTTCATTGATGATAAAAAAAAATATAACTGGCAAGTTGTTTTTCTTTCTTTTCTTTTTCAGAAATGGAATGCCAATATTTCTTGTCCTGCCTGTTTACTCATATCATCACCATTCTTCACCAAGACATATCTTCTAAAGTCCCATTCTTTGAAACTTGGCAGAAACATTTGACTGTGTCAACAATTAAAACACAGTGAAAGCAATGCTGCATGCTTCTAAGCCTAGGGTATAAATGGTGATTCATCCTTTCCATGACACGTGCACTCCTTAGAACTCAGCTACCTGTATGGATATTCTTCAGATACTAAAAATAGAGCTACCATATGACCTGGCAGCAATTCCACATCTAGGGATCTATCCAGAGGACATAAAAGTATTGATTCTAAAGAATACCTGTACAGCTATTTTTTGCGACACTATTTATAATAGGTAAAACATGGAAACAACCCAAATGCCCAAAAACGGATGACTTGATCAAGAAGATGTGGTATATTTACACAATGGAATACTATTCAGCAATCAAAAAAAGATAAACTATTGTCATTCACAGCAACATGGATTGAGCTAGAAAGAACTATCTCAGTGAAGTAAGTCAGAAGGAAGAAAAACAATATTGTTTGGTTTGATTGATAGGAGGAATATAGGGGAATCAAATATGGCATCAAGGAAAAATATAACAATAAAAAACAATATGACAAAACAAACATAAACAGACAACCATAAACCAGAGACATCCTTCAGGGGAAGGAGAGAGAGAGGGGTCGAAAAGAGGGAGGGAAGCTCACATAGGACTGTGGTGATGGTGCACAGGTGAATTAGTGGTGTAAACTATATGGGGACTACACCTGAGAAAAGAAAGCAAATGTTGTTAAAAAAAAAAAGTAACAGTGATGTAAAAGATATATAAATAATAATAATAAAAAAGCACAGCTACCAAGTTATGAGAACGCTCAGACCACATTGAGAGACTGTCCATGTGTGTTCTAACTTAGGATATAACTGCTAGAATCAACTGCTAGACATGGCAGTGGTGTAATATTCAGATAATTAGTCCACAGCCTTAGAGACACTCCAGCTGTGACTGAGTAGATTTACACACAAACTATTCTCACTGAGTCATGGCCAAATTACAGTCTCCAAAACACAATTATATTGCTGTTATTTTATGCCAATAAGTTTCATGATGGTTTATCACAAAACTATAGAAACCTGATGACATATGAAACCAATATGATTAATAAGCCCTACTTTTTTTTTTTTTTATAGATGATGGACATAATCAGTGGAGGGGTGAGATTACTTCAAAGTGCTGAATAATGAAGCAAACTCTGGGTCCAGATCTTTCTGTCTTTATAGCACATTGTCTTAACTTGACATCTTGTCATTTTGTTCCAGTTTAATCATTAGTTCCCTGAAGAAAATGACTGTGTACTAAAATACCAGGTCAAATTGTGATTCCATCTTAGTGTTCCTGAAATATAAACATCATCAATACCTGATATCAAAGAGTTTTAACCAAACCCACCTTCTTACACTAGAAAAATTCAGCATCCTTTAAAAACATAATATAATATTTTATAGGAATCATTTTCTTTTTTTTACATTGAAGCAAACATATTTTTAAGTAATATACATGTGTTTAAACTGAGATCAATGTTTCTTTCAAATGTAAGAAGACTATAAAAACCAAACTTTTCTTTGATTTATTCTCTTGGGTGATGACTAGATTTTTATACATTTTCTAAAGTATAGCTTAAGAGGCTAAAGATGTTAGTTTTCATTTAATCCAAATATCCCTTGATAGAACTGTAACTTTTTAATTTTCAGCATATCTCTGTAAACAAGTATCTTTGTGAAACAAAACTAGATCTGAAGGGAAGAATACAGTATAAAAAGATCCAATCATAACTTGGAAGAAGGAAACTCTGACAAGAAAGGGTCTTGTTCCTATCATTTAAACTATTATCTGGGGCCCGCCCTGGTGGCGCAGTGGGTTAAGCAACGCACTATGAAGCAAAACGCAGCCACGGCAGCAGGAGTTTGATTCCTGCGGCCAACCAGGGAGGGGACCCACATGGTGCAGCAGACCTCTCCTGCCTTGCTTGCTGCTCCCCTCAGCAGTGTGTTTCTGTCAGTCTGCTTGTTCTGTATCCTGCTCTGTCTGGTGGATTCTCTCACCACCCCCACACCTCTGGCACTGTACCACAGTGCTTGTATGCATAAATAAATAATCTTAAAAAAATAAACTATTATCCTCTTTAGCAAGAGTTTTTTTAGTGCTAGAGTCCTTCACAAAGTATCTCCACTCCCTACTGAAAACCTGTCAGTTTGGTATGAGTTTACTCCTTTTTTTCATAGACAAGGGAATTCAGAATGTTTTACTTCTTGCTATGAAAATAATAAATGGAAGAATCAGCCACAAAATTATATTTCAACTTTACTTTGTACAACTAAGGATACAGCTATAGTAATATAAATACAAATCCACTTCTGAATAGATAATTCCTATCTCTGTCTTTCTCATTGCAGGTCACAAATACCCTTTTTCTATCTGTACATTTACCAAAATGCTGCAGTTACCGATTAGAGTTTAAATACAGTAAATTTATATCCTGTAGATCTATTTGATACTCAGTCTGAGGTGAAAACCTATACTGAAAAATGGTACAATCTAAGATGAGGTTGTACTTCCAGTTCATTATAAAACATACTTTGCCAAATTGTTCTGATATTACACAGAATATCAAGCACCCATAAAGTCATGAAATAAGAACGCTATTGGCTCTCCAAGGACTTTCACTGAACTTAATGGAGCCTGAGAGGTTGAGAAGTAGATAAACAAATGCATCTGCCCTTTCTTAAGGTAGGACTTAAGGTAATTAAGACAGTAAGTATTTTAGAAGCCATTAGAAAATAACTTTTTTTCTCTATGCTATTCTCTTGTTTATTTGTTCCCACTAGGCTGGGCAGTGTTTATTACTGAAGTAAACATAATTTATTACTGGTGATTTTTTGAATTACTCACTGAGATTAAATGTTGTAGTAGTAGGAAGCTCAATTTTATATTCTCCAAAATGCCCAAAACTAAATGTGTACATGTCCAGTTAGATGTATTTTTTAGATATTTTTCACACATGCACCAAAATTCAACAAAGAAAATGTTTTCAGAAAAAAAAAAAGCTCACACACACACACACACACACCATTTATTCTAAATAGTTACATGAATGCATAATTCTTTTCATTGGTGTTTAAAGTTATAAATAAATGATTTATATCCATTAATATATGCATTATGTAAAGAAAGTTGTGCTGGTATTTAAACATAGATATCTAAACAAATATCCAATTTAAATGTTCCCATACAGTTTTAAACAAAAATTATGAAGTCTTGAGCTACTAAATCATAAGGTTCAGGAAAGACCGATGCATAATCACAAAGTTACAATGAACAATAACTGTAGCTATATATAGAAAACCACATGTATATTTCAATATAAATATTTCTTCTCAAGACTACTAAAAAGTCGTTGCTACATCATCTGAATCTCTCTGCTCAACAAAAAATTTTGAGTTTGTTGTGTCAATGAAGTAGCCATTTGGAAGTTGCAGAGGAATCTCTCCAAAGTTGGAACTCAAGTGCACATTTACAGCTCAGTCCTTTTGCCTAAATTCTACATGTACACAGACAACAGCCTTCTTGGTGTGTTTATATTTTGTCACTTGGGTTAAACTGGAATTATGGTCATAAAAGTTCTCTCAAGAAAAAAAAAAAGTTCTCTCAAGAGTAGGTCTCCAGGTTGGACTTAGGATAATATAAGCTAGTCTGAAAATTGCTAGGTGGAATGAAACAGCCATCATTGTTGCTCTAAGATATCTGTATGTCAGGCACTGTTGACACTCAAGTCCCTTGATGCTACTGTTCTGGGCCATCTGGTACTGTCCAATATCCATATTCCATCCTCTTAGTCACCATTGAACCTTTTCTTTTTGCTTCTCTGACAGTCTTAGAGTTGAAGTGTGTACAGCCAATGACAATGAACATCAGTTTCTTCAGGTTATAGTACACTGTTAGAGAAATTTGTTCTCTCAAATTTATCATTAAAGTTCTTAATATTCCTTTGGTTATAGACTTAATCCATCCAGATTCTTCTCTAATGCATTTTATCAAAACATTGTACTTCTTGTAATTTAGGCCAAAAGTCTCGGAGCCATCCTGATATTTCTGATACATATCCTATGTATCAAATCTTCACTCCAGGGCCTCCCCGGTGGCGCAGTGGGTTAAGGAACACACTATGAAGCAAGCCTCAGCCACTGCAGCACGAGTTCGATCCCTGCTGCCGGCCAGGGGGGGACCCACATGGCGCAGCAGACCTCTCCTGCTGTGCCCGCTGCTCCCCTCAGCAGTGTACTTCTGTTGATCTGCCTGTTCTGCTCCCCGCTCTCTGTGGTGAATCCTCTCACCCCCCCACACCTCTGGCCTGTACCCCAGTGCTTATTTTTATGCATAAATAAATAAATCTTTAAAAAAAAAAATCTTCACTCCAAGCCATTATCATATCTTGTCTGGATAATTACAGTAGCATTCTAACTTGGCTTCCTTATTTATATCTGCTTCAAAGTCTTCCCTACAGTAGATATATTATTTCTAAAGATATTGATAACTAAAGTAATTTATTTTTTTCTGAGAAGTTTTAATGGCTTCCTAACTTATTTACAGTTAAAATAAAATCTTTAATTTACAAGGCCTACCATGATAAGGCCACATTGATGCATTCTGACCTCTTCTTCTTCCTCTCACATGCTTGCATCTGCCAGGAATGCTTTTCAACTGACGTTAGCAGGGCTCATTTCTTTACTTCCTTCAGATATTTACTCCTTCTTGAAAATTACCCTGGATAACTTACTTTAAAGTTGTAATACCCAACTTCATATTATGTGTTGTTTCCCTGTTTAATTATTTGTTCTCAGTTCCTATTAGTGTTCAATACTCTATACATGCACCTGCCTATCTAGCTTATGTTTGTCCTTTTTTGATCCTAAACTTTATCCATAACACTATCAACTTTATGAGGATAGGGGTATTGTCTAATTTGCTCAACCTTGAGTAAATGTGCTTTGTATGACATATAATAGATATAATATTCAAATATCTCTTGAATGAAATAAGGAATAGAAACTTTACCATTAATAGTTTTTTCCCAAAATATTCTAATAATATCTGAAAGAATTCTGTCATTAATAAACTATTGCTATTTTGGAGTAGCCCTATTGAAACTATGTATATATTTCATATATTAGTATAAACCATATGGAATTATCATGGTCTACTTTTTTGACCTAATACAATGATAATCACTTATATCTATCTATACAATGAGATCCACGAAAATGAACCGTAATCTTGATAAAGCTGACTGAGTTCTACAATGACTTTCTTATAATTCAGAAGGCTAGTTACCAGATTCTGAAATCTGCAAACCAAATAAAACACGGTAACTTAGTAAAAAATGACTAAGTACTCATTGATTCTTGAACTCAAGTATTCAGGGTTCATCTGCTACTCCACAGTAAAATGCAGTTTAAAGATTTTATTTTTTTGTGTAGAAGACTGGGGTTCAGGCCAGAGAGGCAAGGGGGGCTGGTGAGAAGATTCATTAGAGACAGAGTGGGGAGCAGTATAGGAGGATCTACTGAAATACACTGCTGAGGGGAGAAGCAGGAAAGACAGGAAAGGTCTGCTGTGCCATGTGTTTTAGCTCCCTGGCCTGATCAAACTCAGGTTGCATGGAGGACCTTCTTTGTGATAGCACTGGGACTTGACTCCTAGGTCACCAAGGAGGCCATTAATGAAGTTTAAATTCTGGTACTAGGAAGCTTAGCAGAGAAAAGCTCTGTTATCTCCAGTGATTTTAGCATCATGAAAAGATAATCATTTAGTGATTATTTTCTTCTATTAGGAAAATACAAAAAAAGAAAAATCAATATCAACTACTGAAGTTTCGGCAATATTGAGTCAGGTTATTGTTAGCTTTTTCATCATAATTCTCTTTTAAGTAGTCTTCCCATGAGCAAATTGAACAACCATAGTTCTCTCTTTTCAATAGGGGAAAATAAGATTAGGGGAGAGAAGAAGTTATATCATTTCTTTGCCCTTGAGAGGCAATATCTATCACAAACACACTTCAAAAAAAAATAAATGATTCTCTATTTTCCATTTCCTATCTCCTTAACTATGCTAGAAATTTATCACAAGCCTATGACTAACTTTTCAAAACATTTTTTCAGTCATTTCATTATAATGTAATCATAATATATTATTATAATGTAATATAATGATAAATAAATTATAATATAATGCTAAAAGGAAAGAATCAATTTCCATCCTGACCTCTTTGTCTGTATAGAGTTACAAGTTTTCCCATGGGTGCCTGAGTTTCCTCCCACATTCTTGAGATGTGCACTTTAGGTTAACTGGATTGTCTAAATCATCCCAGTCTGAATGAATGTAGTTGTGTGTTAGTGTGTCCAGTCCAGAGTGGGTGCCTACCTTGTGCCCTGAGCTGTTGGGAGAGGCTTTGGCCATCCTATTACCCTGCACTAGAATAAGCTGATTGAAAACTGAATGTGTGAATACAAAAGATTATTACTCTATCAAGTGTTGGATCTTTATTTGGAAGTGATGGTGATGGCTCCCTGACCAGAAATAAACTGAAGGATACTAATTGGTTTTGCTCTATATTTCCCTTAAAGTTGCCGTGTCCAGAAGAAACTATGACTGTATTAATTGACAGCTTAGTCTGCATCACTATATTTATGCCAAGGAACAAGAATTTGAATGATCAAGTATACCCAAACAAAGCAAAAATGGGTTTTCATAGTATGCAGAATGAATATTCTCAGTAGTGTAAATAGTGAGCTATACATGAGGCACTAGACTTCCTGAAAAGACAGAGAAAAAAATGTTATACTTGCATATGTGTATTTTCCAGGTGAGAGAACTCATAGTTTTCATGAGATTCTCAAAGGGAGATAGCTGAAAACTTGGATGATTATTAAGTACTGATCCAGAGAAACCACTCATGAGTTTTAAGAAGAAAACCATCTTTGGACCAACTTCTGTGCCTGTAAATTCTCTCTAAAATAAATTATTCCATCTTCTTGCTTCATTGAATACACTGAAGTGAATATGATGGGATATTTCATAATGTGATAGAGTGCTTCAGGGTCATCATTCTGAAAATGGATTCTCACACCTGCCTGCAGATGATATAGGGGTAGAAGTTTGAGTCACATATAAACTGAATCCAAGAGTTGTCTGAGATGTTTTGAATGACTTTATCACTGTGATTTACTTTATTTCACTTTTGCTCATCTTAGATAGTGAGAAGCTCTGGGTAATTGATTATGTTGGTGCACTGAACTGATGGGAGAGTCTTTGGCCACCCTGAACTAGAATAAGCTGATTGAAAACTTAATAAATTAATACAAAGAATTGATTACTGTATTAGATGTTTATTTAGAGGTGATGGTGATAGAGTATTTAAATTTTACTAAACACATCTCTACTCGGTATGAATTTCAGACAAATAGCTTAGCCATTTTAATAAAGGATACTTTTTTTAAATTAACTTTTTTATTTATATATATTTGACATCAATTGTAATCCCCATGTATTCCCCATCACGTTATCACCAGTGCACCATCACCTCAGTCCCCTGTGCTCCTGTCTGCCCTCAACCCTCCACCTCTTCCCTCCCCACCAAATGTCCCCAGTTGGTCCTTGTCTTTTCATTTTTGGTTTTTGTTTCTTTCTTGTTGTTATTATTATTGTTGTTGTTCTTATTCTTTTCCTTGATCCTTACTTGGTTCCCTTATATTCCTCCTAGGGGAGGAACCATCTGGTATTTTTCTTTTGCCTTCTGACTTACTTCGCTGAGC